>JAZKLR010000677.1:0-260781 GCA_037103525.1 Ganaspis brasiliensis
CTGGAAATGTCGATTTTTCGCTTTTTGGGGGTGGATTTGGGGGTGTTCCGGAGCCGATATGGGGATGAAACTATTTTTTTGGTATTAGTTGGGATCCATAGGTGTGTAAAAATGCAATTAACTTTTTGGTCTCGGTACTTTGGTGGTTTTGCGGATTTTTTATATCTTGAAATGTCGATTTTTTCGATATTTGCGGGTGGATTTGGGGGTGTTCCGGAGCCGATATGGGGATGAAACTTTTTTTGGTATTAGTTGGGATCCATAGGTGTGTAAAAATGCAATTAACTTTTTGGTCTCGGTACTTTGGTGGTTTTGCGGAATTTTAATATCTGGAAATGTCGATTTTTTCGCTTTTTGGGGGGTGGATTGGGGGGTGTTCCGGAGCCGATATGGGGATGAAACTTTTTTTGGTATTAGTTGGGATCCATAGGTGTGTAAAAATGCAATTAACTTTTTGGTCTCGGTACTTTGGTGGTTTTGCGGATTTTTTATATCTTGAAATGTCGATTTTTTCGATATTTGGGGGTGGATTTGGGGGTGTTCCGGAGCCGATATGGGGATGAAACTTTTTTTGGTATTAGTTGGGATCCATAGGTGTGTAAAAATGCAATTAACTTTTTGGTCTCGGTACTTTGGTGGTTTTGCGGATTTTTTATATTTTGAAATGTCGATTTTTTCGCTATTTGGGGGTGGATTTGGGGGTGTTCCGGAGCCGATAAGGGGATGAAACTTTTTTTGGTATTAGTTGGGATTCATAGGTGTGTAAAAATGCAATTAACTTTTTGGTCTCGGTACTTTGGTTGTTTTGCGGATTTTTTTATATCTTGAAATGTCGATTTTTTCGCTATTCGGGGGTGGAGTTGTGGGTGTTCCGGAGCCGATATGGGGATGAAACTTTTTTTGGTATTAGTTAGGATCCATAGGTGTGTAAAAATGCAATTAACTTTTTGGTCTCGGTACTTTGGTGGTTTTGCGGAATTTTAATATCTGGAAATGTCGATTTTTTCGCTTTTTGGGGGTGGATTGGGGGGTGTTCCGGAGCCGATATGGGGATGAAACTTTTTTTGGTATTAGTTGGGATCCATAGGTGTGTAAAAATGCAATTAACTTTTTGGTCTCGGTACTTTGGTGGTTTTGCGGAATTTTAATATCTGGAAATGTCGATTTTTTCGCTTTTTGGGGGTGGATTTGGGGGTGTTCCGGAGCCGATATGGGGATGAAACTTTTTTGGTATTAGTTGGGATCCATAGGTGTGTAAAAATGCAATTAACTTTTTGGTCTTGTACTTTGGTGGTTTTGCGGATTTTTTATATCTTGAAATGTCGATTTTTTCGATATTTGCGGGTGGATTTGGGGGTGTTCCGGAGCCGATATGGGGATGAAACTTTTTTTGGTATTAGTTGGGATCCATAGGTGTGTAAAAATGCAATTAACTTTTTGGTCTCGGTACTTTGGTGGTTTTGCGGATTTTTTATATCTTGAAATGTCGATTTTTTCGATATTTGGGGGTGGATTTGGGGGTGTTCCGGAGCCGATATGGGGATGAAACTTTTTTTGGTATTAGTTGGGATCCATAGGTGTGTAAAAATGCAATTAACTTTTTGGTCTCGGTACTTTGGTGGTTTTGCGGATTTTTTATATCTTGAAATGTCGATTTTTTCGATATTCGGGGGTGGAGTTGTGGGTGTTCCGGAGCCGATATGGGGATGAAACTTTTTTTGGTATTAGTTGGGATCCATAGGTGTGTAAAAATGCAATTAACTTTTTGGTCTCGGTACTTTGGTGGTTTTGCGGATTTTTTATATCTTGAAATGTCGATTTTTTCGATATTTACGGGTGGATTTGGGAGTGTTCCGGAGCCGATATGGGGATGAAACTTTTTTTGGTATTAGTTGGGATCCATAGGTGTGTAAAAATGCAATTAACTTTTTGGTCTCGGTACTTTGGTGGTTTTGCGGATTTTTTATATCTTGAAATGTCGATTTTTTCGATATTTGGGGGTGGATTTGGGGGTGTTCCGGAGCCGATATGGGGATGAAACTTTTTTTGGTATTAGTTGGGATCCATAGGTGTGTAAAAATGCAATTAACTTTTTGGTCTCGGTACTTTGGTGGTTTTGCGGATTTTTTATATTTTGAAATGTCGATTTTTTCGCTATTCGGGGGTGGAGTTGTGGGTGTTCCGGAGCCGATATGGGGATGAAACTTTTTTTGGTATTAGTTGGGATCCATAGGTGTGTAAAAATGCAATTAACTTTTTGGTCTCGGTACTTTGGTGGTTTTGCGGAATTTTAATATCTGGAAATGTCGATTTTTTCGCTTTTTGGGGGTGGATTGGGGGGTGTTCCGGAGCCGATATGGGGATGAAACTTTTTTTGGTATTAGTTGGGATCCATAGGTGTGTAAAAATGCAATTAACTTTTTGGTCTCGGTACTTTGGTGGTTTTGCGGAATTTTAATATCTGGAAATGTCGATTTTTTCGCTTTTTGGGGGTGGATTTGGGGGTGTTCCGGAGCCGATATGGGGATGAAACTTTTTTTGGTATTAGTTGGGATCCATAGGTGTGTAAAAATGCAATTAACTTTTTGTCTCGGTACTTTGGTGGTTTTGCGGATTTTTTATATCTTGAAATGTCGATTTTTTCGATATTTGGGGGTGGATTTGGGGGTGTTCCGGAGCCGATATGGGGATGAAACTTTTTTTGGTATTAGTTGGGATCCATAGGTGTGTAAAAATGCAATTAACTTTTTGGTCTTGGTACTTTGGTGGTTTTGCGGATTTTTTATATTTTGAAATGTCGATTTTTTCGCTATTCGGGGGTGGAGTTGGGGGTGTTCCGGAGCCGATATGGGGATGAAACTTTTTTTGGTATTAGTTGGGATCCATAGGTGTGTAAAAATGCAATTAACTTTTTGGTCTCGGTACTTTGGTGGTTTTGCGGAATTTTAATATCTGGAAATGTCGATTTTTTCGCTTTTTGGGGGTGGATTTGGGGGTGTTCCGGAGCCGATATGGGGATAAAACTTTTTTTGGTATTAGTTGGGATCCATAGGTGTGTAAAAATGCAATTAACTTTTTGGTCTCGGTACTTTGGTGGTTTTGCGGAATTTTAATATCTGGAAATATCGATTTTTTCGATATTTGGGGGTGGATTTGGGGGTGTTCCGGAGCCGATATGGGGATGAAACTTTTTTTGGTATTAGTTGGGATTAGTGTGTAAAAATGCAATTAACTTTTTGGTCTCGGTACTTTGGTGGTTTTGCGGATTTTTTATATCTTGAAATGTCGATTTTTTCGATATTTGGGGGTGGATTTGGGGGTGTTCCGGAGCCGATATGGGGATGAAACTTTTTTTGGTATTAGTTGGGATCCATAGGTGTGTAAAAATGCAATTAACTTTTTGGTCTCGGTACTTTGGTGGTTTTGCGGATTTTTTATATTTTGAAATGTCGATTTTTTCGCTTTTTGGGGGTGGATTGGGGGTGTTCCAGAGCCGATATGGGGATGAAACTTTTTTTGGTATTAGTTGGGATCCATAGGTGTGTAAAAATGCAATTAACTTTTTGGTCTCGGTACTTTGGTGGTTTTGCGGATTTTTTATATCTTGAAATGTCGATTTTTTCGATATTTGGGGGTGGATTTGGGGGTGTTCCGGAGCCGATATGGGGATGAAACTTTTTTTGGTATTAGTTGGGATCCATAGGTGTGTAAAAATGCAATTAACTTTTTGGTCTCGGTACTTTGGTGGTTTTGCGGATTTTTTATATTTTGAAATGTCGATTTTTTCGCTATTTGGGGGTGGATTTGGGGGTGTTCCGGAGCCGATAAGGGTATGAAACTTTTTTTGGTATTAGTTGGGATTCATAGGTGTGTAAAAATGCAATTAACTTTTTGGTCTCGGTACTTTGGTTGTTTTGCGGATTTTTTATATCTTGAAATGTCGATTTTTTCGCTATTCGGGGGTGGAGTTGTGGGTGTTCCGGAGCCGATATGGGGATGAAACTTTTTTTGGTATTAGTTGGGATCCATAGGTGTGTAAAAATGCAATTAACTTTTTGGTCTCGGTACTTTGGTGGTTTTGCGGAATTTTAATATCTGGAAATGTCGATTTTTTCGCTTTTTGGGGGTGGATTTGGGGGTGTTCCGGAGCCGATATGGGGATAAAACTTTTTTTGGTATTAGTTGGGATCCATAGGTGTGTAAAAATGCAATTAACTTTTTGGTCTCGGTACTTTGGTGGTTTTGCGGAATTTTAATATCTGGAAATGTCGATTTTTTCGATATTTGGGGTGGATTTGGGGGTGTTCCGGAGCCGATATGGGGATGAAACTTTTTTTGGTATTAGTTGGGATCCATAGGTGTGTAAAATGCAATTAACTTTTTGGTCTCGGTACTTTGGTGGTTTTGCGGATTTTTTATATCTTGAAATGTCGATTTTTTCGCTATTTGGGGGTGGATTTGGGGGTGTTCCGGAGCCGATAAGGGGATGAAACTTTTTTTGGTATTAGTTGGGATTCATAGGTGTGTAAAAATGCAATTAACTTTTTGGTCTCGGTACTTTGGTTGTTTTGCGGATTTTTTATATCTTGAAATGTCGATTTTTTCGCTATTCGGGGGTGGAGTTGTGGGTGTTCCGGAGCCGATATGGGGATGAAACTTTTTTTGGTATTAGTTGGGATCCATAGGTGTGTAAAAATGCAATTAACTTTTTGGTCTCGGTACTTTGGTGGTTTTGCGGATTTTTTATATTTTGAAATGTCGATTTTTTCGCTTTTTGGGGGGTGGATTGGGGGGTGTTCCGGAGCCGATATGGGGATGAAACTTTTTTGGTATTAGTTGGGATCCATAGGTGTGTAAAAATGCAATTAACTTTTTGGTCTCGGTACTTTGGTGGTTTTGCGGAATTTTAATATCTGGAAATGTCGATTTTTCGCTTTTTGGGGGTGGATTGGGGGGTGTTCCGGAGCCGATATGGGGATGAAACTTTTT
This sequence comes from Ganaspis brasiliensis, assembly GCA_037103525.1. Taxonomy (NCBI): domain Eukaryota; kingdom Metazoa; phylum Arthropoda; class Insecta; order Hymenoptera; family Figitidae; genus Ganaspis; species Ganaspis brasiliensis. Next base: position 4,990 of record JAZKLR010000677.1, read on the forward strand.
TTGGTATTAGTTGGGATCCATAGGTGTGTAAAAATGCAATTAACTTTTTGGTCTCGGTACTTTGGTGGTTTTGCGGAATTTTAATATCTGGAAATGTCGATTTTTTCGCTTTTTAGGGGTGGATTTGGGGGTGTTCCGGAGCCGATATGGGGATGAAACTTTTTTTGGTATTAGTTGGGATCCATAGGTGTGTAAAAATGCAATTAACTTTTTGGTCTTGGTACTTTGGTGGTTTTGCGGATTTTTTATATCTTGAAATGTCGATTTTTTCGATATTTGCGGGTGGATTTGGGGGTGTTCCGGAGCCGATATGGGGATGAAACTTTTTTTGGTATTAGTTGGGATCCATAGGTGTGTAAAAATGCAATTAACTTTTTGGTCTCGGTACTTTGGTGGTTTTGCGGATTTTTTATATTTTGAAATGTCGATTTTGTCGCTATTCGGGGGTGGAGTTGTGGGTGTTCCGGAGCCGATATGGGGATGAAACTTTTTTTGGTATTAGTTGGGATCCATAGGTGTGTAAAAATGCAATTAACTTTTTGGTCTCGGTACTTTGGTGGTTTTGCGGAATTTTAACATCTGGAAATGTCGATTTTTTCGCTTTTTGGGGGTGGATTGGGGGGTGTTCCGGAGCCGATATGGGGATGAAACTTTTTTTGGTATTAGTTGGGATCCATAGGTGTGTAAAAATGCAATTAACTTTTTGGTCTCGGTACTTTGGTGGTTTTGCGGAATTTTAATATCTGGAAATGTCGATTTTTTCGCTTTTTGGGGGTGGATTTGGGGGTGTTCCGGAGCCGATATGGGGATGAAACTTTTTTTGGTATTAGTTGGGATCCATAGGTGTGTAAAAATGCAATTAACTTTTTGGTCTCGGTACTTTGGTGGTTTTGCGGATTTTTTATATCTTGAAATGTCGATTTTTTCGATATTTGCGGGTGGATTTGGGGGTGTTCCGGAGCCGATATGGGGATGAAACTTTTTTTGGTATTAGTTGGGATCCATAGGTGTGTAAAAATGCAATTAACTTTTTGGTCTCGGTACTTTGGTGGTTTTGCGGAATTTTAATATCTGGAAATGTCGATTTTTTCGCTTTTTGGGGGTGGATTGGGGGGTGTTCCGGAGCCGATATGGGGATGAAACTTTTTTTGGTATTAGTTGGGATCCATAGGTGTGTAAAAATGCAATTAACTTTTTGGTCTCGGTACTTTGGTGGTTTTGCGGATTTTTTATATCTTGAAATGTCGATTTTTTCGATATTTGGGGGTGGATTTGGGGGTGTTCCGGAGCCGATATGGGGATGAAACTTTTTTTGGTATTAGTTGGGATCCATAGGTGTGTAAAAATGCAATTAACTTTTTGGTCTCGGTACTTTGGTGGTTTTGCGGATTTTTTATATTTTGAAATGTCGATTTTTTCGCTATTTGGGGGTGGATTTGGGGGTGTTCCGGAGCCGATAAGGGGATGAAACTTTTTTTGGTATTAGTTGGGATTCATAGGTGTGTAAAAATGCAATTAACTTTTTGGTCTCGGTACTTTGGTTGTTTTGCGGATTTTTTATATCTTGAAATGTCGATTTTTTCGCTATTCGGGGGTGGAGTTGTGGGTGTTCCGGAGCCGATATGGGGATGAAACTTTTTTTGGTATTAGTTAGGATCCATAGGTGTGTAAAAATGCAATTAACTTTTTGGTCTCGGTACTTTGGTGGTTTTGCGGAATTTTAATATCTGGAAATGTCGATTTTTTCGCTTTTTGGGGGTGGATTGGGGGGTGTTCCGGAGCCGATATGGGGATGAAACTTTTTTTGGTATTAGTTGGGATCCATAGGTGTGTAAAAATGCAATTAACTTTTTGGTCTCGGTACTTTGGTGGTTTTGCGGAATTTTAATATCTGGAAATGTCGATTTTTTCGCTTTTTGGGGGTGGATTTGGGGGTGTTCCGGAGCCGATATGGGGATGAAACTTTTTTTGGTATTAGTTGGGATCCATAGGTGTGTAAAAATGCAATTAACTTTTTGGTCTTGGTACTTTGGTGGTTTTGCGGATTTTTTATATCTTGAAATGTCGATTTTTTCGATATTTGCGGGTGGATTTGGGGGTGTTCCGGAGCCGATATGGGGATGAAACTTTTTTTGGTATTAGTTGGGATCCATAGGTGTGTAAAAATGCAATTAACTTTTTGGTCTCGGTACTTTGGTGGTTTTGCGGATTTTTTATATCTTGAAATGTCGATTTTTTCGATATTTGGGGGTGGATTTGGGGGTGTTCCGGAGCCGATATGGGGATGAAACTTTTTTTGGTATTAGTTGGGATCCATAGGTGTGTAAAAATGCAATTAACTTTTTGGTCTCGGTACTTTGGTGGTTTTGCGGATTTTTTATATTTTGAAATGTCGATTTTTTCGCTATTTGGGGGTGGATTTGGGGGTGTTCCGGAGCCGATAAGGGGATGAAACTTTTTTTGGTATTAGTTGGGATTCATAGGTGTGTAAAAATGCAATTAACTTTTTGGTCTCGGTACTTTGGTTGTTTTGCGGATTTTTTATATCTTGAAATGTCGATTTTTTCGCTATTCGGGGGTGGAGTTGTGGGTGTTCCGGAGCCGATATGGGGATGAAACTTTTTTTGGTATTAGTTGGGATCCATAGGTGTGTAAAAATGCAATTAACTTTTTGGTCTCGGTACTTTGGTGGTTTTGCGGAATTTTAATATCTGGAAATGTCGATTTTTTCGCTTTTTGGGGGTGGATTGGGGGGTGTTCCGGAGCCGATATGGGGATGAAACTTTTTTTGGTATTAGTTGGGATCCATAGGTGTGTAAAAATGCAATTAACTTTTTGGTCTCGGTACTTTGGTGGTTTTGCGGATTTTTTATATCTTGAAATGTCGATTTTTTCGATATTTGGGGGTGGATTTGGGGGTGTTCCGGAGCCGATATGGGGATGAAACTTTTTTTGGTATTATTTGGGATCCATAGGTGTGTAAAAATGCAATTAACTTTTTGGTCTCGGTACTTTGGTGGTTTTGCGGATTTTTTATATTTTGAAATGTCGATTTTTTCGCTATTTGGGGGTGGATTTGGGGGTGTTCCGGAGCCGATAAGGGGATGAAACTTTTTTTGGTATTAGTTGGGATTCATAGGTGTGTAAAAATGCAATTAACTTTTTGGTCTCGGTACTTTGGTGGTTTTGCGGATTTTTTATATCTTGAAATGTCGATTTTTTCGCTATTCGGGGGTGGATTTGGGGGTGTTCCGGAGCCGATATGGGGATGAAACTTTTTTTGGTATTAGTTGGGATCCATAAGTGTTAAAAAATTCGATTAACTTTTTGGTCTCAGTATTATGAAAATTTTTGTGTTTTGTGTGTATAGTAGTAATACCATAGGGGTGGTTTTTTAACATTTTGAGGGTGTTCCGGACCTTAGATCGATCTAAAACTTTATATTTATGTTTTTGGGATCATTTTGAAGCAATTTCAAGTTAAAAATTCTTTGGTCTGGAAAAAATTTTTTTTTCGTTTTTTTAAACGTTGCGTACTTCATTTACATTTTTTATCTTGTTATTTTCAAGTGACTTCTATTATACTGATTATATTTGATGTAAATATCTATTTAAATATTATTTCGTTTCAGTTTTAAATCTGTTGCTTAGTTTGACAATTATTTATCTTGTTTTTTGCGTATGCTATGATATGAATATTAACCTTTACCAAATGCAATAAAAAGATCTCATTCTATCGTACTTTTTTAATCAAATAAATTAATTTTTGTGCAAACAAGTATTACAATAAGACAAATATATTTATAAGAAATATAAACGTTTTGGAGATATTACCTGAAATATCAAAAAAGTTCAAAACCAACTCTTAATTGAGCTCGGTATCCAAAAAATTCCATATCTTTGAAAAGTAATGAATAATTTTTTTCATTTAGTACTTATTTTAAAGATATTAACATGTATTAACATATAAAAAAGTATTCAAAATACTTTTTGTATAATTAGTTTGCCTACATGTTGTTACAAAGTTTCAAACTGAATGTTTTTCAAAAATTCGCAAAATTCAATAAACGGAAATACTGATATCTCGAAAAAAGGAGCAGCTGGGATTTTGATCTCAACGGATTTTTACTTCTGATATGATGCAGAAACATCCCCAACAACCAGATTTTGGATCCATTTTTGTTAGATAATATTTGGGTTCAGGCACAGTGTGTCTAAAACGGTGAAAATGAGAGTTTATTTAACACATTCGGTTAAAAAATATCAAAGTTATTATCATTTCAGTAAAAATGTTAAAATTTCGATTTTTACATATTTTCATGATCAACTCGATTTTATTGTCTGTAATGGTAATTTAAATTTTGTTTACAAATTAAAAGTGAAGTAGTGCTTGATTTCGTCTTCCTTTTGTGCTCAGTTTGAGTTTCTCTAATAAAAAACCAACAAAAGTCACCCACACTGAGAAAAATGGATGTTTACCCTTAACGACTGGATGTTAACGCTGACCATCTAGATGCTAACGCTTAGCATCCAGATGTTAACGCTTAATATCCAGTCGTTACGGGTAAACATCCATTTTTCTCAGTGCATCATCGCATCATCCCAAAATCTCTGGTACCGACGTTCCATGGCCTTCAATTGTTGGTGAAAATGTTCACCATGCTCGTCGCTCTCATCAACAAGATTGTTCAGAAGGAAATGAAGATGATCTGAGATTTTCTATTCGTTAAGTACATCTGATAATCTTCTAATTAACTACATCATTTGTTTAGTCTGTCGAAGAGCGACAAAAATGTTTTGTAACATTTTTCTTTCTAAATTTAAATTAGTTAAAAATAACTAATTATTAGTATAATCGTGGCTGAGTTTTTGTTTCTTCAATAAGTTAAAAATAACTAATTGTAAGTAAAGTATGACTAATTATTATTAAATTTATAACTAAAAAGTAGTTAAAATTTTACTAACTTAATTAGTAAACAGAGTTTTACTAAAATATTAGTAATTTTGACATAACCTAAAAATGAATTTGACTAACAATTAGTTGTTTTTTACTAAATGGTTAGTAGAAATATAACTATTTTATTTGGTGAATGAGTTTTTGCTTTAGAATTAGTTATTTTTAACTAATTCAGGTTTAGAGAGTTGTTTCAATTTTTGTTACGCTCGCTTTTCTATAAACTCTGCTTTCAAATACGAGTATCGTATACTGCTTTATTTAACAAATGTATAAAAAGTAAATTCCGACTTATGGCATTACAAAAAAAAATACACACGAACTTCAAAACTGTCAGAGTGATACGGGGAAACGTAGGAAAAGGCACGAAAGAGAAGGTTCGTGGTCAAAGCCTCCCAAATAAAAAAAACCAACTCAAAAGATTAAAATTACTTTGAAAATCACAAAACGAGTGACCGGTAAAACTCGAATGACAGCAGACGACAATAGCGGCGTTAGTGCCAATCTCTTTTACCAGATGTCGCGTGACGTCAAGTGTAGCAGCTGTGCTTAACTACGTGAGTCAAATAATCGTTAAAAAAGGAATTGGAATGCTATAAATATTCAAAATAAAGGAACTATCGTTAAATAAAAGTATCAGAAATGATCTGCGCTTGCGTAGTGACATTTATAGCATCCTTAACTATAATAAGCGATTTTTGCCACGTTTACCACGGCTTAAAAGCAAGACTCATGATCCATGTGTTAAATAAAATCTTTTCTAAGTGACAGTAAAGGTAAAAAAGATTATAATGTAACGCAGAAACGAAAATACTGAAATCATGAGAAAAAATCAAATTTCAACATTTTTACTTAAATGCTTATAACTTTGATATTTTTTAATCGAATTTATTAAATAACCGCTCCTTTTCATCGTTTTAGATTAAACTTCAATTACCAATAATGAATCGGGTCTTAAAAAATTTTATTTTAGCGCAATCAATCATAGAATTCAGCGTATATTCCAAATTTTTGTAAATTTTAAGCAAAATTTCCGATATAATCATCAATAGCGTTTAAGGGGATGATTTAATTAAAAAATATTGTAGAGATGATAGATTGGAAATTTAATTACCTTTCATTTGAAAGAAAGAAAATTGAAATCTGTCCACTGGAACCAAAAATATTTACATTTTGGTGAAAAACAATTTTTTCGTAGCGAAGAATACGAAAAAACAAGAATATGTTAAAAACTGTTCTACTTTCTTAATTTTTGGCTTCATTTTCGGATTCAGCAGATCATTTTACATAAAAAATGAGAGTCCAATATTGTGAATCAAAATCGCTGTAAACTAGTGTTATTGTTAATATTTTTATTAATATCATCTATTTTTCTCTCTGTTGCTACTATGCTTCTAATTAGTCTTCCTTCTTAATCTCTGATTAAAGTGTCATTTAGTTTTATCTTGGATCTTGTTACCTTTAACTCGAAAGCATTACTCTTATGTACTTATGTAACATAGGTCATCTATACATTACGAATTATATATAATTTGTTTTTATGAGGTCTCATTAGCTCTTGAAACATTATATTTTAATAAATAATAAAATATTAAATAAATAAAATAATAAAATACTCGTGAGGATTTCCAGTATAACGTTTGACTGCTAAAAAATCGATATTATTTAAATATAACATATAAAAATGTCAGTAACTTAAAAAGAAACAGTAAAGTGTTGATTCGACAAGTAGAATCAGTGTTGTGGTTTGTTTCAAGCCTCACTAACACTTGGATGCTTTTTGTTGGACATCCAGCAATTACATCACTTAATGATGCAACATGTTTACCCCCTCAAACATATATGTAACAATTAAAATCCATCCACTTTTGCCAATGATATATGGAGTTGGAAATGACAGTGTTACATAAAACAACAAAAATTCAACCCCCACTACTTTCTATAATTTTTTTTTAAACTAATTAATATTTTAGGGATTTGTTACTTTTGTGTAGGACAACAATTTACCAAAGTATCAAGCGAATCCCATAATTTTTATTTTTGGACTGAGATGATTGAGAAATATTCTCCCATATGAAGATATATATTATACATGTATCTTTAAAATAGGATCAGGTACGATTTTTGGTCTTAAAAATTCGGAAACTAGAGGTCATGCGGGAAAACTCTTTGTTCGAAAATTTTCCATCCATTTTTAAAAACCCTGCTTTTGCTTCAAGAGCACTGTGCCATGTGTACAAAAATGACAAACATATATCTGCATCTCTTTTTTACTTAGGCTGCCATCCCATGTGAGCAAAAAACCTTAAAGTAATGGTGCATTTACACTTGCCCTTATGGAAAAGTCTGACATGAAAATAATGACACGGAAGCGTGTCATTACTTTCGTGTCATTTGCGTGTCATTATTTCCTGACCACACAAGAATAATGACACGGGAGAAAATGACATGGCAAAGAATGCACAAAATTTTTTTTTTGATTATTATTAATTTTATAATGATTTGATATAAACATGCATTGTGCATCATTTTGGAAAGGACAAAAATTAACTACGCAGCTGTAGGTACTGTAGAATACGACTGCGCATAGTGGCATTTTTATGTATCCTTTGCCATGTCATTTTTATCGTGTGGTCACGAAAAAATTACACGCAAATGAATGACACGCATCCGTGTCATTATATTCATGTCACATTTTTCCATAAGGGTGTGTTTGTCGGTCGTAGACCAACAGAATTTGCATTGGAAAAAGAAAGACAAACTGTGTATCTGTCCTCCTTACGCCAATGCAATTTATGTCGGTCGTCGACCGACAAACAGAGCTACCCTTACAAAAAAGAAGTACTGTATTCAGTACTCCGTTCGGTACTGGATTAAGTACTAGGAACAAGTACTGGGTTAAGTACTGGGATAACTACTGGGTTCAGTACAGGATTAAGTACTGAAAACTCAGTACTTTTTTTACCATACATTGTTGAAAATTTTTCATGTTGCGCACTTACATAGTTTCTATGGCTATTATCGCTGCGCAATAGTTTTTTGTTGTAGATTAAATAGAGAAGAATACATTAAACGCAAAATCACAGTTTCACTGAATTTAAAAAAAAAAAATTATTGTGCTTAGAAAATTATATTGCGTGAAAAAAGTACTGGAGTTCTAGTACTTAATCCAGTACTAAACCCAGTACTTCTTCCCAGTACTTAATCCAGTACTTATTTTTCGTAAGGGTATAAATGCACCTTGAGAGAGACAAAATGATACCTACATCTTTCTCACTTTCATGGTTTTCTGCTTCCGGAATACGTTTAATGCTCACATGGGATCGCATCCTTATAGTGTAATCTAGTTAAAAAACGAAACGCAAAACGTTGCCATGGGACTTATGTCTAAGGGCGCAGTCGCATGCCACCCTTTTTAACGCAAACGTGTCTCTTTCGCACTTATTGGTTTGCATTCAAATTAGAACCCTGCGCGCCGCGCCACACCGACGCCGCTACTCATTTACTACGTACGCCAGCGCGCCGCCGATAGGCTATCAGCGTATCGGCATTGTTTTATAAAAGGTAAATTTTAGATTTTAATTATATTTATACGTCATAATTGATTTTTTTCTTAAAATTTCGAACTCAAAAGTAAGCATTTAACAATTTTTCGTGCTGAACACGAATCTGTTGTCAAAAATGGTTAATCACTTCAGGATTGTGAGTAATTACAGGTCAAATGTCCCACAAATGGCTATTTTCGATATTGTTGTGGATTTTTTCTGAAAGTCCGAAATTTTTGTTTTTAATTTTCTATGTTGGTTTCACATAGTACGCACTGCTAAATTTATAACCAGTTTATAAATATGGCAGATATTGTAAAAAAAGTAAAAAATGAATATCTGTTGAACCAATCTTTAAGTTTTATATTAAAATTAATGAAACTTGGTACATCGGGTTTTTTGGGTCACAGATTACGAAGCTGTTAATAATTTTTCAAAATTCAAAATGGTGGATCAAATATAAAGGACGATAATGCGAAATTTTTCCCCAAATTTATTAAACTTACCCAAGTAGCACGTAATATTACGTGAGTATTGCAGTAATATTACATTCAATATTAGTAATATTGCAGGTTGATGTTACAGTAATATTACTGTGACATAAAAATGTCCGCGTCAACGTAATATTACAAGGTAATATTGAGGTAATATTACAAAGTGATATTACAGTAATGATACAAAGTAATATTACAGTAATATTACAGTGACATTATAGTAATATTACAATTAAATATAATGTATAAAAAATTTTGAGGGACCGAGTCTTGAACCCTTGTGACATTTTAATGTCACAGTAATATTTCTGTAACATCAACCCGTAATATTACCAATATTGAATGTAATATTACTGCGATACTCACGTAATATTACGTGCTACTTGGGTAGTATATAGGGGTTTTCGGGGTCGCTTATTACGAATCCAATTATTATATTTTGAGGGGGCATAGGCAGTCACAAAATTAAAAATTCAATTTTTGGAAATTTTCTTGTATTAAAGTACAGCATCTTGTAAATATTTTCTCAAAATTTCAAGTCGATGCGAGCAAAATTGGAAGAGAGAGAGAGCGCGTCTTGTGCGCCGTTTATCAATCTCTCAAGAGGGAGTAACACCTTTGACATAATAAAAATTCGATTTATTGTTTCTTTGCTTAATCGGTACTTTAAGAGAAGTAAAATATATTTTCAATTATAAAAATTGGTTCTGGAATTGTTTGAAGCAAAAATATGAAAATATGTCAAAGCGCGCTAAGAGTGCTTTAGAGAGTAGATAAGCTAGGCCGGTTCTGGGCCAAGAAGTGTTAGTGAGTATCTATGTGAGGTAAGAATGTGTGTGTGCATCCGTGTGACTTCCTATAGATGGGCGTTACGTCATCAGAAAGGAATTTGCAAGGTCAACTCTTGACAAGTGTCAACGTGTCTCTTACGTCATCAGAGAGGAATTTGCAAGGTCAACCATTGACAAGTTTCAAGCTATATTACGTCATCAGAAAGGAAATTGAAGGTCAACCCTTGACAAGTTTCAACGAGTCTTTTACATCATCATAAAGAAATTTGCAAGGTCAACCCTTGATAAGTTTCAAGGTGTATTACGTCATCGGAAAGGAATTTACAAGGTCAACTATTGACAAGTTTCAAAGTGTATACTCTCTGATATATTTAGATTATGGTTTCTGATTTCTAAGAATTTGTCAAGAATATAATTTATTGCTTCCTGAGTTTATTAATTATTTCTCTCAGGAATTTTTTAATCGTAAGAAAGAATGTGACAAGGATAGAAATTAGAAAACGATAATGCATAAAGCGTTATCTACATAAGGAGGTTAGGCTGAAAAGCATCCTCAGTTTATTTCAAACCTGCTAATGGTAGATTGTGCACTCTCTGTTAATAATTTCTTAATTAAAATTCAAGAGTTAAAAACTTTTATTCAAAATTTACATTCATTCAAAGATTTTGAAAAATTAAACATGAATTTTGATAAGTTGAACAAAATTGCAAAAGGAAAAGATTTTCCACCAACAAAAAAATTAGGTGATCTTGAGTAAAACCAAGTTTACCATATTACTAATATAAGAATCGTGAAGACGAAATTCGGCGAGAGGATTTGTGTTAAAATTGAAAACCAGTTTTCAGTGTTTCTCCCAAAAAGAATTTTTAATGCTGTGAGTGAAGATAAAACATTACTACCTCATTTGCAAGAACTGATTTTTAGAAAAAAGCTAGGACTCAAGTATTTAGGAGAAAAATATAATCACATTGAATTTACAGAAGTTTAAAATGTCTGTTGTACCAAAATCTCAACTTATGCTCTTAACTACATTTAATTTAAATCCATCACTTACAAAACAAGCAGTTATTGGAGTAAAATTTAGCAACGATGGACAGTTAACGAGTGTTTTAAAATTTATATCAAATTGTCCCCCAAGCAACATTTCTTTTACTTTTCAAGACTGGAAAATGTTTAAAACTTACAATAGTATTATTTCGTCATATTTTGACGGAGAAGTAGAACCACAAACCATACATTGTGATAATTTTCGAATACGATTTGGAGTCATGTTTGAAGGCAAAGCAATAGCATTGGACAACGATGTAAATCAACCATTTATAATGAAGGAACCTTCTTTTAAAATACTACAAAATTTGATTTTCTGCATTGATCAACGCTTTGAAAGTTTAACAACTGTGCGTCTTAATAAAGTGTATAATTGTATTCTAAAAAATATTGCTGCAACTTTAAGGTTAAAAAATATACTCAGTGAAAATGATATTAAATGTTATGTACAGACGAATTTTAAAAAGTTAGTAAGAAATTCTGAAAACAAAGTATTTCTAGCTGATATTATTACATATAATATTAAATATTTAACTAAAAATGTATGTGAAAGGTTAAATAAATCTGTAGAAATGTAGGGAGAATAAATATATTTATTAATCATAATAAAAGTGCTACAACTCATTATCATTTATCTAACTATTGTGTGAAGAATCAAAACCTATCCATTTTACAAGTACTTGATTACCGCGTTTTCGAAGTATTTTTTCTACCAAGTAAATGTCTGAATATTTAACTTTTGAAATTTCTTGCTTATAAAAACATCCAGATACAGGATTGTCTTGATAATCGCTAAGAAAATATGTTATTGGTTCAGTATTTTTAATAGAGTTTACAGTAAAAATCTCAGTAGTCCAATTTGGAGTATAACCTTTTTCAAAAATATTTTTAAATTTACTAATACGAACCTTATTCCCTACTTTAAACTTAGGTTTCTTAATTAAATGTTTTATAGTACTCTTTTTATATACATGAATTAATAATCTTTTCTGATTGCTAACTGTAACATCTTTTGGTTTCATTTTTATAGTTCGATGCTTAGTGTCATTATAAGATAATATTAAGTCAGATACAATGTCTATTCACTTATAATTACCACGCAAGCTAAATTTCATCCACATTTTATTTTTTAAAGTACGATTAAATCGTTCACAAATTGATGCTTTTAAATTGCTAAATGTTGAGTACATGTTAATATTAAACCGCTTAATAAGATTTTCACAGTTTAAATTGTAAAAATTCTTTTCCTTTATCCACTTGTAAATTCTTTGGTACACGTCCTTCAATAAGAACAGATTTAATGGCTACAGCAACATCTACACCTTTTTTGGATTTTACAGGAACAGCCCAAGCATGTTTGGAGAAAACATCAATAACTGTTAATAAGTATTTGAAGCCTTTATTTTCTTTTGCGTAAGGAATCATTTCAACCAAATCAGCTTGCCAGGTTTCATCAATGCCTCGATCATCAACATTTCTTCGTTTGTAATTCTTTCTTGCCGGTTTATGCAACTCTTTAACCAATTGTAGCTTTTTAATGTTCAGTTTTATTTTGTTCAAGAGCATTCAATCGGTTGTGTATTTTATCAACAATCTCGCTAATAGACAACACCTCTCTATTATTTTCAATATGAACTTTTAAATTCTCAAAAAATTGTTTTAAAGAATCTTCCAATGTTTTAATTTTTAATTATTTTCAAGTATGTTGGTTTTTAAAGAGTCTACTACAACTTTAATTGCTTTCACTTCAGATTGTACAATATTTTTAACAAGATTTAAATTCACTGCATCATTCAATTGTTCAGCGTCCGCTACATTGCATAGCTTTTTACTTTCCATGTCATAATGACCTTCCGCAGTAACTTTGAATCCTATTCCAGTTAGACCAAACTACAAAGTTTCTGATTTCTTAAATTCTGTGGCTGAAAGGTAAAACAGCACAAGCGCCATTTTATCAAATTTGAGATAACATCAGATTCATATACATTTAGACATGCTTTTTAAAGTTTAATACTTGTAAAATGAGTAAAACATTTATTTACAGAGAAAATAATGAATAATATAATAACACAAGTCCATTTTTGTCGTCGATAGAATAGTATAACGACACAACTCCATTCAGGCTGAGAAAAACAATTGACGCTTTAAAAAAATCACTGATTTTACAAAATGTTTTTTAAGTTATTGATTAAATTGACTTATCATTATGTATTTATATAATATACAATAATTATAATATATAATTAAAATATATATAAACCTAAAAATGGCTTATTTAAGCAAGAGTTTAAGAGAAAGAAAATCATAACCATTTTTTGAAAATAACATTTAAAAACAAATTGAAGTTAGTTAGATATTACAATTTAAAGTTAAAACGACACTACTCCAACAAAATATAATGTTACGGTGAAAAAATATTAAATTTCTTTAAAATCGAAGCGTTTTATTAAATTTGATAAACGTATTTAAAAAATCCATTAAATAATAAGACTTAATGCAAAACACCAAAACCATTTGTTGATTTTTAGATTTCACAGAACTAAGAAAAAATTAAAACTCGTTAATCTCGAAACCATAAAAATGGAGTTGTGCTCTTTTACCTTTCAGCCACAGAATTGACGTCCGAATACATCGATGCTCATGTTGAGACTGACGTTAATTTCCCTTACGAGAAAGTATGATAGAAAAATAATGATAGGCCTATCATTATTTTTCTATCATTAATTTCCTATAATTTTTTCGCGACGATAGAAAAATGATAGAAAAATGATAGGAAAATAATGATAGAAAAATAATTCCACCCACACAAATCCACTGCTCGTCTCCAGGAACTTATCTGCCCGTAACTCGGAATTACAGATTTGAATGGCTGCCCTTCCAGATTTATCCTGAAACCAGGGAGCGAGATCGTTCTTTCTGTTCTGTTCTGTGCAGAACAAGACATCGATCTTCTCCTCCCTTGCTGTCTGCATCAGGAGGTCTTGAGCCTCCTTGCACTTATGCAGATTGATCTGCAGGAACTTTAGGCTTTTGCCTGTTTAAGTTTCTGCAGTTCTGCTTTATATACCGGACAGGATATGCTGCCGGCCCAGTGCTTCAGTTCAGTTTTGCCCAAGTCTCCGCAAGTGATGCACTTGGGCTCCTGAACCTCACAGGTTTTGGCCTGGTGACCCGCGCCGCCGCATCTCCGACAGTTTTTGATTCTGTCGGGGCCTTTGCAGGTGCGGGTCGGGTGGCCGTATGCCATACACCTTTGGCATCTGACGGCTTCCAGGTGTTCACGGATTGGGGCGTTAATCCACCCAACCCGGATTTTTTCCATCTTTAGCAGAGTATTATACTCTGCCTCAGGTAGGCGTACCAATGCCAACCTTGATCCACGGAATCGCGAGACAATGCTGACAGATCTCTCCGGGTTGGCACCGCCGAGTTTTTCATTCAGGGCCTCAGCGACTTCCTCGTTGGAGGTTGCTTCGTCGAGATCCCTGATCTCCAATGTCCGCTTGTTTACGAGAGCCGTGACTGTAGCCTTCTCCTGAAGTGCCTCAGTCAACGCTCTCGCAAACTGGGACGTATTTCCTCCCTTTTTGAGGACAAGGAGAAACTCATCTAACACAAACAATACATATATCCGCTTCGGTGTACACGCAAAAGTTGGCTCGTATAAAAAGAAATGTTTTTATGTATACCAATCAGCCTTTTTATATTTCGTGTTAAAAAATATGGACTGTCTCACAACTGGAGCCGTCTCACAACTGTCGACTCTCCCCTATAATGCCATATTTTTATCATTGAAACAAATTAGAAATGGTGTATCATTTAATGGAACTTATTTTTTTAGTATAGTGACTCCATTATTTCATTTCTTTTTTATAAAAAACTACTATTCTGTAAATATAACCTTAAAGTGTTCGGACAATTTAAGAAATGAGTGTCGCATTGAACGTCATATAAAAATGATATTATATTTTTAATTTCTGACACTATTGAATTTATTTTTCAATTGATATCCATAAATAATTCTCTGACGATTATTTAAGACATAATTTGTTGTTACTTTACTGAGTTATATAATTAAAATAAAAAGTTTCTTTTACTGTGGCCGGACTTACCCGATGAACTTTTGAGGGTTAGTATTTTACTCCTCATATTTTTCCTTATGTATCTCTTAATTAATATGTTTATTTTATTATTGGAAGCATTTTAAGTGTTGACAAATAGTTTGTCTTCACCATGAAACAATTTAATTATTGTTCTTGAAATATTTACACAATTTATTGACCAAAAAGCTTAAGGGGCCGGGGCTGCCCGACTTTCCCCTACAATATTTTTAAAAACAAATAAAACTCCAAAATCGTTATGCTCATAGGATAGAAGACGTGAAGCGTAATACTCTTTTGCTGATATCTCGAGAACTAAGAGACCCTCCATCAATTTTTTTTTTTTTAAATAAAGGTAAAATAAAAAGCTTTTATTATATTGTGGCGAAAATAAAAATATGAATTAGCACACATAGAAAAAAAGGTTTAAATTTTTTTTTTGTGTTTTTCTACATGAATTTTTGAAGTTTTTAAATCTACTTCAAATTTATTTAAAACCTTATAGTTTTTTACAAACACCCTATAAATTTCATTGAAATCGGTTAAAAACTCTTTAAATGACAAGAATTTGAAAAAATAAAGGGTAAAAAATTCAAAGTGACGTAATTCCTAAAATTTTGGAAATTTTTCAAAAATACTTGACTAAGTTATTACTACCCCTAAATACTACAAATTGACCAACTTTGATCAAAATCAAAAACTTGACTTGCAACTTTGATCTTTTTGGTATGGAAACTCTCATGGCAAATGCCAATTTTATGGGAAATTGTCTTCTTTTAAATGTAAAAGGATATACATTTTCACAATACAATGTTACACGATGTAAGAATACTAAATTACCGCACTTGTCTCCTGTCAATATTTTACATTTCGTGACATTGTTTGATAATTCAAAAATCAGTAATCTTGTACCATTGCATAATCCTTCATTGACACTAAGATTTCTTATAAGCATGACAACAGAATTTATTCTTAAACGCAATTCATGTGGTGGTAAACCAGATGGTGAAAGAACATTTAAATATTCCGGTAGGATGACTTCATCAAAATCTCCATTATCACAATTTTTAGTAGAATCAATGCTTTTATAAATCTTTTCGTTATCACTGTCTAATAATTGTACCACCCTTTTATTAATCTCATCAACATCAACATTTCTAGGTGATAAAATAGCACACATTGACATTTCTTTAAACCTTTTGTTTTGAATCAAATCGCCATACATATCTTTAGCAATATCCACGTTTCCTTTTTGAATTATTTTTTTCGGCAATGCAATGTTATCATTAACGTCATTCAATTGACCATTTCCAACCTTAAGTAGAAAATCTATAAATTAATTTTCATCAGGTAAAGCTCTCATATTTTGCGTTAAAGTAAATTCTTGGAAATGCTTCCAAACTTTATTATGCTTGATTGATAAATTAATTATTTCAGACACTGTGCCACCTTTTCTAATTGGTAAAATTTGTCTAAAATCTCCTCCCAAAATTAAAATTTTACCACCAAAAGGTTCATCTAATTACATCAGATCTCTCAATAACCTGTCCATGATTTCTAAAGCATATTTCGGAGCCATTGGTGCCTCATCCCAAATGAAAACATCAATATTTTTTAGATAAACTCCATCCTTAGATTGAACTTTAATATTTGACGATGAATCGCTGTATAATGGAACAGGTAAACCTAGGACTTTGTAAACAGTTTTTCCGTTGGCAAGTAAAGTTGCAGCAATTCCTGTAAATACCATATTACAAACATTTTTTTCTCTACTTTTTAATAAATGCCATATCGTCGTATACAAAAAAGTTTTTTCAGAACCTCCTGGACCATCAACGTAAGCACATCTAGAGTTATTTGAAGAAATCTCATCAATACCTTGTAGTATATAATCAACAACAAGTTTTTGTTGAACATTTAATTTAGTATATTTCTCATGACCCAAACTATTGTGTTGCAGAATATTCATATCATCCCTTGACTCTAAAGTCTCTTCCTCATCTTCGATATCTATAAGTCCCTGGAAATCAGTAAGATGATATCCCTCTTTTAGTTTAGTTTAGTTTAGTTTAGTTTATTGACGGCATTTATACACCTTTGTACATGAAAATTACATAAGTAAAGAACAACGAAGAAAAATTAATATTAATTCAAAATAAAAGAATAACATAATAAATTCATTTTGAAGCTGCCAGTACAGGCATAACAAGATCGCACTTATATTGTTAAGGTACAGTCGTGTCTGACTATAAAGAACAAAAGTAAAATAATATTTAACAAAAATAGAAGAAAAAGAAAAAGTTAGGTTATTAACCAAAACTGAAAAATTCTACTGTTGAAATAAATTCATTTAACGATTGGCTGAAAATATCAGCATCAAAAGACCAATTATTAATGTAGTTGAAAGACTTACAAATACAAGAAAGCGACTGGTAAAAACAAAAATCTGTATTTCGCTTGTGAATCTGAAACAATTTACAAAATCGTAATTGTTTAGGGGAGACTCTTAGAGAGACTTGCGACAATAAATTTGGGCTATCTAGTGAGCCGTTTAAAAGTTTATAAAGGAAGATAAAACCTGCAGTGGTTCTTCTATCTTCTAGAGAAAATAAGTTTAATAACTCACAAGTTTCGTTTAAATAACCAGTCTCTCTAGGAATCCCGAGCCTGTATGCCACCGCACGCAGAAAACGCTTCTGAACTTTTTCAATTTTTTCCTTTTGTATTTCGAAGTACGGAGACCAAACTATGGACGCGTATTCAAGAATAGGACGAACTAATGTTATAAATAATGTTCTGAGGGTGGAAACTTGATGAAAATCTCTTGAAGCTCGCAGAATGAAACCCAAAATTTTAGAAGCCTTTTGAGATACATCTGAAATATGTTGTACAAAAGAAAAGTCACTGCTAAAAGTGACGCCTAAGTCCTTAACGTGTTTCATTTTCTGAAGAACAGTACCATTAATTCGATACTGACTATCTATGGTACATTCGCCGCGCTTAAAAGTAATTGAATGACATTTATCAATATTCAATGACATACCGTTATCAGTACACCAGTTAGCGAAGAAATCTAAATCTCGTTGCAGGAGTTCCATATCCTCATCTGAGGTTATTTTATTAAATAACTTCAAGTCATCCGCATATAGAGAAAATTTTGCAAATTTTATCGCTTGATAAATGTCGTTGATATATATCAAAAATAAAATTGGACCCAAATGTGAGCCTTGAGGAACTCCCGAAGACGGGCAAAAACGAATGGAATCGCAATCACCCACCCTCACAAAGTTTGATCTGTTCGTTAGATAGGTTTCTACCCATTTAAGCAATGCTCCTCTCACGCCATAGGACCTTAATTTTGATAAAAGTAAATTATGATTAACGCGGTCAAATGCCTTAGCAAGATCCGTATGAACAGCGTCCACTTGATCTCCCGAATCCAAGCAATGTGCAAGAAACTGCCTATATTCCATAAGATTGGTAATTGTCGAGCGATTAGGACGAAAACCATGCTGCTGATCAATTAAAATATGTTTGAAAGAACATTGAATGCAGTCTGCAATAATATTATCTAATATTTTAGAAGCGACATTTAAAATAGAAATTGGTCTGTAATTTCGAGCACAATGATAAGATCCGGTCTTGTGTAAAGGAATGACTATTGCGACTTTCCAGCGTTCAGGAAAAATTCCATTCATCAGTGATTGGTTATACAGTATGGACAGGGGCTCTGATAACACAGAAGCACATTCAATGAAAAAACGAGGTGGAATACCATCTGAGCCAGCTCCTTTATTAGGTTTAAGATCGATAATTTTCTGATAAATAAGTTCTGGAGTTACTGTGAATTGAGTTAAATCAGCATCCCCTGAATTTACTATTTGAGAAATTGGGAGATTATTATTTGTATAAACTGAATTGAAATAGTCTGCAAATATATCTGCGATATCATTGCCATTATTAACAGTTTCATTATTATGAAGAAGGCTGTTCGGTACTATCAAGCCACTGCGCCTGTTACTGTTGATGAAGTGCCAGAAAGTCCCAATATCAATTTCAATGTTATTTTCAATTTTTTCAATATAATTCGTGTACAGAGCATTGCTCAAACGGTTACATTCTGATCTTATTAAACTAAAAGCCTCATAATTACTCAAGGTTTGATTCTGCTTGTAACGTTTATGCAAAATTTTTTTCTGTCGAATAAGTTTTTTTAATTCAAAATTAAACCATCTAGGAAACGTAGTAGAAAAAACTTTTTTTTTTGGAACATATTTTTGAATAACAAAATTTAAGTGATAATAAAAATGGTCTACAGAGGTTTCGATATTTGTATTGGAAAGTTCTGATAACCAATCCACTTCAGATAGGTATTCATTAATTGCCTGGTAATTCGAATTTTTAAAATCCAGATTAAAAAATTTTTTTTGTTAAATTAAGCAAACCACCCTCTGGATTTCCTTGTAAGTTTAATGGTGGATGGTGTGAATCACAGCGGACTAGAGGGTCAATTGCAATCTCAGTGTTAAAATTATTAATATTTGTAAATACCAAATCCAATAAATTGCCATTCTTATTTAATATTTGATTGATTTGATTGAGGTTCAAGAAACCAAACTCATTTGCAATTAACTCTCCCGCCAACTGACTCACGTTTCTGACAGTAAATTATGTATTAATAGAAACACCCAATTTATCATTATACCAAGGGATGCCAGGCAGATTATAATCACCTGCCAATAAAATTTTCGTGCATTGTGATTGATCAATAATAGTTTTTACTGTTTCTATATGGTTCTCACAAGTCTCAAAAGATGACGAAGGCGGAATGTAAACAGAGCCAATAATATAAGAAGACTGCGCAATCTGAATCTTAACAAATAATTGTTCGATAGAGTTATTTAAAATTTCAATATTATGACTTTTGAATTTCTTACTCACGGCTATCAATACACCCCCTCCTCGCCCGTAGACACTAGATGAAGAATCTCTATCTCTTCTAAACACATGATAACTTTTTAGGCCTAACTCCGAATTGGCTATATTTACATGCAACCAAGTTTCTGTAAGGATTATGACATCCCAACAATTATCAGATAAGCTAATCGCATTACAAAAGTCTCTAAGTTTAGTCCGCAAACCTCGAACGTTCTGATAATAAATAGAGATGTTGTTACCCAAAGGAGACGGCACTTCCATTGAAATCCTCTCTAGTTTTTTGAAGCTTCTGGTGGTTGAACGTCCACAATTTTCGGGATACCATTAAAAAACCTAATTTTTTTGTTCATCTCACCGCGTTTGTGAAGATCCTGGAGTTCAATCCTAATTTTCTTGAAATGATTTCTTTGCATTAATGTGTGGTCTGCATGAAAAGTATATGGACCTTCATATTTTTGTTTATTTCGAAGAAATTTAATGACCATATTTGCATCACTGAAAATGACCTTTATTGGGCGGTTTAAAGAATCCGATTTTTTACCCACTCTGAATAATTTAAGGCCCTCCAGTGATGAATCCATTTTTTCAAACAAAACAGAAAGATTATTCCTATCTTCAGAAATTCTCAACTCTGCAGTGGCAGCAGAAGATTCTTTTACACCATAAAAAATTACATTTCTGGATCTAATTTGACGTTCAAGAATTTCAGCTACAACATCATTTGGTTCACCACCACTATTCACATTTTCCAAGTCCAATAAACCGTTCTCAACGTCAGTCAATCTGGTTTCAATTTTTTCCACTGAAATTTCCGTGGCTTTCTGACGTTCAGAAACCGCATCTAATTTAATTGATAACGATTGAATAGAGCTATCGTGATCCAACTTGAATTGATCTATTTTTTTGGTAATCTCATCAAGATTTTTCTGAAAAAGAGTCTTCATTGTTTCTTCCAAAGACGCTGGAAAGGTTGAGATATTTGGTGACGAAGGTCTGGAACCACAACACTTGCTGATAATTCCTTTTGAATCTATCTTATAGCGAGTAGCACATTTGTCATGATACAGAGTCCCGCATTTCGTACAAGTGACTCCCGAACGAGGCTTACCCCCGCAGTGGGGACAGGAGGTATTAGCGGTATCAACATCAACAGATAGATGACTCATGATAATAAGAATATGAGTGAAAGCAGAATTACCGAAATACGAAAATGTTTGTGAAATTGAACATACACTTACAGCAATGAGATATATCACAGAAAAACACACAAAAGAATTGTAACCCAAACTTTTTAAAATTATAACAGTATCCGAAAATCAGACCCCAGACAAACAGTCAAGAGCACAAATCAATTAAGTGTCGGGTAAAATGAAAAAAAAAACCACGATATACCATTGTGATCAATGTCTTTAGAACTGATAATGATTACAAACCGAAAAGCAAGACGGATCTCGATTTTACAATTTTCAACAAAAATAAATCACGCACTAAACAAATTATTATCCAAGGGTGTCAAGAAACCACTGATAAAACACTTGGTAGACAATTTATGATAATACTGATTTAGGAATTAACGTTAATTCGAAAACTTGGAGAGCGATCTAGACACCAAGCACTAGCAAGCAGCCATTTTCAATTGAATTTTTTTTTTTCGGAGCTTTTTTTCGGAGTTTAAATTTCTATAAGCTTTCTTCTCTGACGTAGCCAAATCAATTCTTCGAAAATCTTCTGACATTTCGATTTTAAATTGTTCCCACAATTCATAAGGGTTTACTGGGCGACAATGAATTAAAATTCTGACATATAATTGACGAAGTAAAGAAGGCATCATCCATATTGCGGCTTCTTTCATTGTTCTTATCCATTCATGGTCATCTTCTATAAGTCCTAATGCTAAACAGGCAGAGGTAAAAGTTTCATGACATATTCCATTAATTGTTCTTAAAGCTTGAAATGAAGTTGCACCTTTCACAGTAAGTAATAATAACCTTAAATGAAACAATACTACTTGACATGGACTAATAGAATATATTCTACCTATTACTTTTTCTCTACGCACTCTTTGTTCCCATTGCATTTGTTTTTCTTCCCATTTGTAATATTCTTGTATTTGGAAATAATAGTACTGATTTGCATTCTTATCACGCTTATTTAGTTCAAAGTAATCTAATAATTTGGTCTTTTTTTCTAAATCAAATGAAATTTGAGTAGTTTTCTTTGTTTCATGAATAATAACGTTCTGTTCATTGGGTAAATGTATGGGTAAACGATTCACACTGTGACTTTTTTTTCCTAAAGGCTTACTCAAAATTCTCCACACTGCTTCAACAGGGCCAACATATCTATTTTCTTCATATTGATTAATTTCATTATGGTTTATAGTAGACTCGCCATCAACATTTCTTATAACAATCGAAGCAGCATCATGACCTTTATAGATATATTTGTATAAGTATTTCACAGATTTAATACTTGAAACAACTTTAACATTAATGTGGCAATTAAATGTTTGCGATAGTTTTGAAGAGTATGGAACTACAAAACGATTATCAATAATACATCCATTTGGTCTTTCATATGTTTTACATGTGCATTATACTTTGCATTATAATATTGTGAAGTATAGGATTAATATTTTTGTCTGGAATTTCAACCGATATAAGACGATCAACACTTTTAGGTATGAAAATTTTAGAGTTTTCCTTCAATATTACCAACAAATGAATATGGGGCAACCCTCTTTTTTGGAATTCAATTACATAAACAAAAGATTTTACATCTCCAAACAATTTATCATCAACAATACATTTTATCAGTTTCTTTACTTTTAAAGCAAAAACTCTTGCTACTATATCAGGTCTATCAGATGCAGATTGATGAGGTAATAAATTTTCCTGTATTTCTTGCCAATGTGGATTACAAGTCATTGTAATAAATAAATCAGGTCTGCTATGGCGACCTACAATAGCCATAGAATCTTGATATTCTCGCAACATATTACGAGGTGATCCTACAAAAGTTGATGGTAATACTACTATTTTACCAACGTGTACATCACTTTCAGACTCTTGATTATGTAAATAATCAATCAATCCTTTATATGTTTCACTTCTTAATTGAGTCTGATGATTCTCACAAAAATATAATCTGTCTTTTTCAACTTTCACATAATTATCAACCAACCATTGTTGAAACAGTTTTCCACCATTTAGAAATTGATTGAATTTATTATCTCTTATTGCTATTTTGTATTTGATATAAGCACACCTTGAAATAGTATGATTTCTGTTTCTTTTGTCACTGTCTGAACGAATCATATTGATGCTATAACCTTTATTTCAATACGGATAAAATATAGGATATATCCAAGGTTCAACATTGGGTTCTAAACTACTAACTAATTGTTATTGAAATGACTTGTTATGAATCGTGACATAAGATTCCGGTATTTCACCATTTGCATTTGTATTAAAAATTGCAGCTACTTCATTACTCCTTTGAAAATTGTACCTTCCTCTATCGAAACCCTTTTTCAATGTAAACAATAATTGCAAGTCTGGAATTTCTTCATTATTTTTTCTTGCTAACTCAGTTTCTATTTTAACAACTTCTGACACCATCAAAAAAGATTTGGAGAATGCATTACAATCTCTCATTAGTCTTTCAATCATTTGTAAAATCGTTTCATCTAATTTTTCATTATTTTTCAATCTATAACGAACAGCATCTTCTGGATCGTAAACGTACAATTGACCAAAACATGGATCATCTTCTTCTTCAGGAAATAGAGCATTATTGATTTGGTAATAAATTTGACCTTGTATCTTATAACAATATGGCCCTCGTCTTCTGCCATTAAAACTAACTACATTAGCATTCAATGATGCAAAAGCAAATGAATTATTGTATAGTCGGATATTGGTCTTAAAATGCACTGATTTTTTATGAGAGCCTGCAAGTAAAGTTTTTAAATAATGAGAAGAATCTACTAAAGGAAGTTCAACACCACCATGACTGCAACAGTCATTAAAAGTAGTTTTTTTACAATTAACTTTTTCATCTTCAAAATGTTTAGCTTTACATTTACTACAAGATAAAGTCATTTGACCAAGATAATTTTCCATACAACTTGAACCAGTTATCAGATTCAATGCAATTTTATCGTTTTCAGTATTGTTAAAAGAAACTACCTCAGGATTTTGATACATCGTTGACAAAATTTGCACTTCATTTGACATTAATGACCTATAATTAGAACGTAAATTATATTTTCTACTACTAATCTCACAAAATAATTTTCGTTCTTCACAATTTGATAGCTCATATAATTCCTCATCATGGCGACCATTCTTACGTTGTAATTTACGTCTTGCACGATAATCTTTTTGGATTTCTGCCCGTGTTTTCCGACTTTTTTTGTCACATAAATTTAAATCGCTTACATGAGAAGATGTTTTAGATGTTGATGGAAGGTTTTCAGGATAATCTTTTTGAATTTCTGCCCGTGTTTTCCGACGTTCCTTTTCAGATACATTTAAATCACTGACATGCAAAGATGATACTTTCGATGTTGATGGAAAGGATTTATCTGTACTTACATAAACATTATCTTAGTCTTTTTTAGAATCAACCTTTCGTTTTAATTTAAGCCTTTCACGGTAATTTTTTTGAATTTCTGCTCGTGTTTTTCCTTCCTTTTTTTCCAAGCAATCAGATGGTGATAAAGAACTCATACTCAAATCTTTTACAATGAAAAACAATTTTTTAAAATCTGTATTTTCCTATTTCTTTGTTTCTCCCTCGGTCTCTCTCTTTTATCTCTTTCTGTCTGTCTGTTTATCTCTCAAACTGTTTATTTATCAAACTGTTTATCTCTCAAACTGTTTATCTCTCTCAAACTGTTTATTTATCAAACTGTTTAACTTTCAAATTGTTTATATTTCAAACTCTCTAATCAAAAAAACTCTCTAACTCTTTAAACTCTTAATCTCTAAAAAAAAACTCTTTAACTCTCAAACTCTCTAACTCTCAAACTCTTTGTTTCCAAAGCAAATTTGCCGCAAGCCATAAAAATAGCACCCAACGACAACAACAGCTCAAATGCAACTGACTTGAAGAAAATTTTTTGTTTTAAATTTACCCTATTCCACAACTCATTTAACATTTTAATTATTTGTCGTTCAAGGGAGCAGTGCTAATGAGGGTCAGTTTCAATACAAACAATAGGCTACCTGCTAGGCTCATTATCCTTCGAGAGAACCTTTTGTAATAATAAGGGTTAATAGCTTTAAGGTGTAAAGTAGATTTTTCACGGTATAAGAAACTTTAGTATCAAATTTAAATAAAAGAATTGAAGTCTTATAACCTACTTACCTACGGAACAATAATAATCTGGTTGTTGAAGGCAAAAGATATTAAAGCCAGGGGCGCCAGTCCTTCGGGACACGATAGTTACAAATTTTCACTAATAAGTGACTTTTACATAATCTCAAAATTTTTCTTAATGTATCTCAAGCTTTATAATCGATAATCGATAAGATATCTCTATATTCAGACAAGATATAAATTACTTTAACTTAACAAACTATCATCAAAATAATTTCCATTAAGTCTCAAGGTGAATTTAAAGACCTCAAACGCATACAGAATCAGTGATTGGTATCATCTGACAAACCAATCCACTTACACAAAGGGGAAGGAATGTGGCGGCATCGCATCGTCAGTGTAGGTGTTTGTGAGTGTGAGTGATAAGTGAATGACTCTACAAAGTGTGTGTGCGTGAAAACGAGAGTTAACGATTGTAGCGACAACGCATCGTCAGTGTAGGTGTTTGTGTGTGTTAGTGTGTGAGTGCGTGTGTGAGTGTAATGTTAATATCAATTGTGAGTGAGTGGGTGTGTGAGTATTGGTATAGACGGGAAGATATACCTAATTAGGGAGAATTAATAAAATTACACATTACTAGCGACATTTCAAAATTCAATTATCAAAAAATAACGAAAACTTTACGAACTCCATTCAACCAGATTAAAATTCACAGGGCTGCTCAGTACGGAATTAATTAGAGAGGGCGTGTTTCGTACATTGAGAGAGAGGTTACGCAAATAATTGAAACAAGAATTAATCATCAAAACCTTGAATTTACTTTAACAATTATAAATAAATTCGTACAAAATTTGCTCTACGGCAAATACGTGATATCCATCACAATAATAACTTAATTAGTATAATTCATATTAACAATCGTGGAATAGGGGAGTAATAAACAATTAGAGTACATGGTGGGGATTGGATACCTCGATTTTATTGCAGGGGATATGGCTACCGGAAGTAGTACATTTTTATTATTCTATCCAGTAATTAACAATTAAATTCTCTGAGGTAAAGAAAAAAAAGGGGGGGGGGAACCATTCACTAGATTCAAGTTGGCTACCTAAGAATAGTGGTTATATAACAATAAATTTTATACTACTATACAAGTGGAAAACAATAAGATCAAATACCACTACCTGTTAGTATTATTCTTACATAATTGTTACATAAAGGGGCACAAATTCATAGGAGTATTTCGATAAATAATTTTCAGGGTAGTTTGGTTACCTCTGTGTGGGGTAAATTATGTTAAATAATTTTTCATACTAGAGGGTGTTTGGATACCTTTGGTAAGCGGGGGGGTTGGCTACCTGGGGATCGTAAGACGTTATACACGTGTTTTACAATTCAGTGTTAGTCCTATTTACCTCAGGTTAGTTATCGCTAACATCAGGTCTCATCTCGAAGTTAATGATATCGTTTATTAACAATAGTTTTACAGAAATTACTAAATTTTAAGTTAATGTTTCCATGGATTGAATTAATTCACAAAAGGAAATTATTAAACTTTAAACTTCGAAACTGAAACCTGATGGCTCCTCTCTCGAACAATTTATAGGTTAATTTACATAACTTTTAATTACACTTAATTCACATCCAGAGATCACTATAAATTCAAATAATTATAATTTTCACAGAATCAATTTCAACAAAACTTTCACTCTCTGTCCAATATTGCACTCAAGAAAAATTATCATTTTATAACACTTTATTCGAATTTTTTAAATGAACGGAATCGACAATGAATTTAATAAAAGAAAGAGTGATCTCCATCATGGTCGACACAAATTATTAAAATTTTCATACCAAATAAAAGTCTTAATGAGGCACAATTGAATCCGCAACAATCCCAACGTATCCGACGTCCTTTCAGGTACACCTGAGATTTCGATCCGAAGATCCACCGCACAAAACTTTGCCACGTGCTCCGGAAGAAGACAGTTGTCTCGAAGAGCCGAGGTGATTCGTCGAAAAGGCCAGAGAGAAGAGAGCGAAGACCGCTGCTCCGGCTACTTTTATTCGCGCGTGTCGACCTTCCTTCCTTCACTTTCTTACTCTCTCTTCCCGCGCTGCGCCAACGTTGCAATTGTAGTCTTTGCGCTGTTTCACAGGTTTCCGTCCGTCAGGGCCGTATCCTCGAAGGGGGTGGGCGACCGTGACAAATTTTGTTTTTGAGATGTTATCGTCTTCCTGTACTCTTAAAGACTTTTCATCGGCTGCTCCTTCCTGGACCTTCATAAAAGGATCGAATTCCACCAGGTTGACCTTAAGGCTATGTCAACCTGGGACCCGACAACACTTCTAGCGAAGAACAGGGCACTACGGCATAAAGGTTTCCGGTCTACAAACCGGAAAGGGCGACTATCTTGTGTCCGCCAAAAAGTTATTCAAATATTAACTGGAAAGATAAAGAGATAATACTGCATGTATTATAAATCTAGCCAGATTTTTAAGGTCCAGAAACATCAATTCTCCTTTTTGGTTTCTTCAAGAAGGTTTTCTGTGAGAAACAGTAATTAAATTTTTACCACGTGGAGCGGAAGTGATATTTGGCTCGCGCTTGACTTCGTTGGTGGCTACAGCGGGGAGCGGAGAGTAAGTGACGGCGATTGGTTGGCGGCCGGTCTGGCTAAGCGGGATCTTTCCGATGGTGCTATGTTCTCGGCAAGATGGCGATGTCCCTCGTTGACAGGTCATAATAAACGTTTCCATGTAAAATACACACACACAAAAGGTCTTAAAATTATGCTTTTAAATGTTTTAAGAGTGATCTCCGAGTGACGCGATAGTGGATCGTCGGGCAATCCGAGTGCAGTGAAGGAACGTGATAGTTGTTGAAAATACGACAAAAGCGCGGTAGATTTAAAAAAATGTAAACGGGATCGGAACGTCAAACGAGATTGAATTTCTCGTATAAAATCTCTAACTTTATTTAAAATGTGACTGGCAAAATTGCCACGTCACAAAGGAAAAGGACAAAATTTTACTTTTTCTCTTATCTTCTCCTTCAATCGGTAACGCATTTGCTTCTCACTCTCTCCAAACAGAAAGGCATACGTTTTTCTCTTTTCCTCTTTACTTGAACTTGGTAACTCATTTGCATATAACTCGTTTAATATTAAGGATGATTTTATACCAACCAACAGACAAGAAATTTAAAAAGAAACATTCATAATAATCAATTGTGACGCGTTCTAAAGAAAGGGACCTAAGCAGCAAATTGGTTATTTTACAGGAGAGCGAAAACAAAAGTCGAGTGCAATTGGTAATCTACACAAATCGAGAGTTTTGAATTGTTATAACTTACAAAATATTGAATACAAATCTTTTCTGATTTTAAATATTGAAAAAGGAACCTTTAATAAAATTAAAACGTCCATAAAACGAAAATAGATTTTTTGCTTCTTAGGTCTCTTTCTTCAGAACGCGTCACAATTATAAAATATTATTTCGATAATTTAAGAGTCGACAAAAAAATATTAAAATAAAATTGTCGAAAATTCCATGAATGTCGCTATCGCACTACAAGTCTAAGCCTGAGCTTTCCACAGGGTCGCTCACACATAGAAACGTAAACACGGCCTAATTGCTCGGCCGTTTACTAAAATTACATGTCAAAAATGAATAATAAGTTAAATAAATTGAAATTCTACTCTCACCCAGCGAGACCGGGCTTAAAGTTGCTGGGGCTGTATTTGGCGAAAAGAAAACACGCGGACGCCAGTCAATTTTATTTAGAATTATCAAACTAATCAAAGAATAAGTAATTAAGAGACAACACAGGGTGGGAATTGTTGGCGAACACTAACAATAAAAATTATAGAAATAAACAAACGACTTCCAGGAATTTAGTTTATTGAATTATGAAAATACGTGTACATGAACCACTTACTTGTTAATTGATCAAGTATCGACTCTTGTCGAAACAGAATGGACAAACTCACCCACAGTTTACAAGATATGTTGACACTCACGCAGTCGGACATTAAATTGGTGTTATTATTATTTGCTGAAATATATCGTTTAATGATCGTTCAACACCTTCTTTCCCAGCTTTAATATTCTTTGTTTTCGACGAATTGGTTCACTTGCTTTATCATTTTCACAGAGAATATCTTTTTGTTTTCGTAAATTTTCAATATGTGTTGAAGGAATGTTGTCTTTACTAAGTCAACAGTAGTACTGACTATAAAGTTCAATTTATAACTCCTACAATGCAATCAAAACCTTTTCTATATCTCCATTGAATAATTTCAGAATCTTTATCAATTACGATAATTTCATGCTTATTTTTGTTCCAACATGAAGCACTGAGTTCTTTAAATTTTGTAAATGTCATGTCTGTATTTACATGATCATCATACATATATATGCTTTAGATTCATTGCATCTTGTTCAAATAATACTAATACCAATTCTAATGTTTTTAATCAATTATGAAAATTATTCCATTCAAAAAATATTTTATTCAACCTGAGTATTTTATTTTATCGCATTAAATAAACAGTAATTTGTGTCAAATAAATTAAATATTTGGAGCTAATAACTGATAATTTACATCAATTATAAAAATTATTTCATTTATATTTTTAAAGCAAATAAATATTAGTTTGCATGAATAAAATGTAATCCCTCTTTTGTTGTTGAGTTTACTCTTATTTAATTTTATTATGAGTATGGTGATTTTCATTCATAACATTCTTATTATTTATTATAATACTGATTATTTTACACTTATTTACTTATATTTAGTTAACATTTATTATAACCTAACATATAAACTATGAAATAAAATTTCGCACGGATGGTGGGATTGAGCCCGCGACGCACGCAATACGAGACTTTTACGCTACCCACGAAGCCACGCTGACTTGACTTGAAAATGTCAAAAACACCTATTTAGCCTCACACATTAGTTACAATAAATTATTTACTTGATCCAAATACTTTTTATTTGTTTTTAAAAAAGAAAATATTCGCATTAAATAATTTTTATTAACGTTAAATACTCAAATATTTGAGTGAAATAAATAAATGAATAGTTTTAAATAACTCACAAATTTCGTTACAATAAATTATTTATTTGACCGAAATACTTTTTATTTGTTTTTGGACCTTTTCACGTCAGAAATATCAGAGTTGTCAAAGGGTTAATCGATTTTCTTGAAACTTCGTGGTATTATACTGCTATATGAGAAACTTTTTCCCTCCGAACGATTTTTTAAAAAAATTCAAAATTTTAGAAGATACGCCATTTTGAATATCAAAATTAATTTAACAAAATTGTTAATATCTCAAAATATTATAAAGATATTTTAATGAAACTTGTAATGAATGACCTAATTTGACCATGATTGGATGGTTGCAGAGGGGCATAAACTGATACCATCTGTAAATGCTGGAATAACAATATCTGAGAGAGGTATGGGAATACCTGAAGCTGTAAGCTACAGTGGACCTACGTATGTTGCAATTCGATCAGAGAAACACTCTTCGTCGAATGCAAAATCTCACGGCCTAGATTTCGATTGTCTGTTAGAGCTACCAGAATTTAAAACTATATCAAAAAATAATGAAAATCTTGTAAAGCCTGTAATAATAATGACTGTCGATGGAGAACCTGATGAAAATCCTAAATTTTCACAAGTCATTGCTCAAGGTATATCACACTTTGAAAAGTATGATTTGGATTTACTATTTATTGTGACAAACGCTCTTGGAAGAAGTTGCTTCAATCGAGTGGAACATCGTATGGCACCATTAAGTGATTGGTATCGAACACACATTCGTGAATCTCAATACCTGTTGCAAATCACCAAATGCACTTAAAGTGCATGTTGTGGAGTCCATAAGAGTAGCCTACGTACAGTTCTACAAAGTGGGTTCCTCCTGACACCATTTCCTCTTCATATTTCTAGTTATCCAGAATTTAAAATCGTACCATACGACTATTACTGTCCAAGTATAAAAAAGCTTTAACCGGACGTACTTGTGAAATCTGTGGTCTGCATATTTCTACTAAAAAAAATGCTACAATTCACAAAAAAAAACAATGCACGGAAAGGACTGCGCACGCACGGAAAAAATAGTCCCCATTAAGATACTCCGTCACAAAGTAGGTCAAAGCTTTTGTGTATTACAGGACATAGAATCCACTTCTGATATTGAAATTCATGTTCTATACATTTGTTACCAAAAGTCAATATTTTTCTAAAAGAATACAAAATTGTGCTAACGGACATGAAAATAGTCTCTAGTTATATTATTATTAAACATTAGTCTGGTAAACTAAAACAATTGTTACTTGTGTAATTAGATTTAAAAACAAATTCCACTTTTTATAGCACATAAAACCCCTGTATCTGTTAAAAAGAATTACACTTATTATGACACTCTAACCTAAATGAGTATTTTCATCAGAAGTACAACTATTGTCTAAAACATTTTTTGAAATTAAGAATTCTTTATAAGATAACAGCCAAAAACCATAAACTATAGCAGTTTTTTGCTTTTTAACATTATAATAAAATTTGCGCAAATTTTTATTATGTTAGTCATCGTAATCAGCGCATCAAAATACGTACCTAAGTATACGCAGTTTTAAAGAAATCGGAAATATGTGTTAATCTGAATGTATATATATTTCTTTTGCATGTGAAAATATTTTGTGTGTGTGTAGAATTTAATAAAAGATTAGAATATAAATATATACTAAATTTCAACTCTTTATGTTAAATACAAAAATTGCAACGCCACAATTGTTATTAATAATTTAAATAATACAATTTATTTTTATAAATTATTATTATTGTAATATAAGTTTAGCAAAAAAGTTATAACTATTTAATTGTATTGACCTCAATAATATATTTATTAATATAAATTACTGTAATTAATACCAAATTAGTTTTCATTCTTTATTCATGTATATTTATGTACTTATGTAACTTGCCTGAAATATTCAAGCTGTATCTGCGATCCTGTTAACGTAGGATAAAAAAAGGATGATTGGACATCTTGGAAAACCATCAAAATGCAAAAAGAACGATTGTACAGAGGCCTTGTATTATTAGGTTTCTCGTATGTCCAATAAATTAATTTTCACTGGGATATACCTATTTAAGAATTATCTGTTGACATTTAAGTAGTTTTACGCATAATGGAAAATGTTTCACTATAGGACTGCGGATTGTATTACTGAAGATTTTTTCGACGTACGATCGGCCGGAGTGAGAGAAGAATGATCATTGTGATTGGTTTAGGAGTTACTCTAGATCGTACGTTAAAAACAGTCTAAATAAATACATTACCTACTACGCATACGTATCAAATCATTTTTCAAATTCTTTGAATGAATTAATGAATAATGAAAATAATGATTTTTTTAGTACAAGATTATTTGACTACGTTTATGTGGAAAAATATAAAATATATATAAATTGTAGAAAAAGCTTATACACCTAAAATATTTCGCATTTTTCATAAGACTGAGAGGACATTAATTTTATAGACAATATTTTGTAAAACGCACTCACCTTGAAAATGTAAAGATCACCTTCAGCTGTACCAACAATTAATTCATTTTCTCCATCATTGTCGATATCACCAATTGTCAGTCCATGCCTAAAAACTGTTCCAGGAAGCTCCCAACATAATTTTTTAACATAACAAACAGCTCTCATTTCTGTTTTAGTCACTAAACGTCAAATTTAAAGGTATTCGATGCACAGGTAAGAATGGAATCAAATGTTGCCAGCGACTTGGTGGCCAAACAATAAAAGTTGCTTTTCCAGTAATCAAATCAAAATCTATAGGTCCAAATGAATTAGAGTCCATAGAAAATCCTGTGTGATCGCCCTCTACCCAGCAGTGACCATCTGGAACCTGCAGATAAATTATTAGTGTATTATTTTGCAAGATTTCTCTTGGAATAATATGTTTGGCCATATCGCTGGAAGCTTCACATTTTTAAAGAAGAAAAACTTATAATATTTTATATAATTTATTGATAAAAGTTACATACGTAGTAGAATATGAAATAGTGACCGAAAGAATCTCTGTGTCTAAATGCATTTATCCATATGTATATATATATATTAGGTATATATATATATATGTATATATATATATATATAAACTTTAATTTAAGTTTTAATTCAATTTTTACTTTTAAGTTTTAAAATAAATATTCATATATATTCTAGTATTAAAATACATAAATAACTATATTCATTGAAATTTAGATTCTCTAATTAAAATAGGTATACTTATATAGTTAATTATTTCAATTAATTTTTATCTAAGGTATATTTTTATATAAAAATAAATGCTAATATATTGAACTTATATCAAACAGTTAAAAGTTGTAAATAGATTCACCTTTATTTTAATTTAATAATACTCTTTATAGATTGGTTTTTAACCAAATTCTTTGAAAAAAACTTTAGGTTACTTAATTTTCATAGAATTTGTTTCCAATATGCAACACGAGGAGGTATAATAACCTTTAATCTTTATCACAAACCAATCTTACATCTCACCTAAACTAAAAATTTATTAGAATTTTTTAAGGAAGTTCTACCGTAAATCGAATAATCGAACATATTTTGATAAAACTTGGTGTACTGATATATAAAGTTTCTAAAATTTTGTAGTTAAATTTTTGAGACCTGTAGGTTCTTGGGTAAAAAGTTATGATCGATATATTTTTTCACTGTTTAACCTGTTTAACATTGATTCTTATGAGAATTTATTACTCTGTCACATATATTTTCGTACTAAAAATTATTAAATGACCAGATAGTGATCAAAGTTTGTATAGTTAAACACAGATATCTAATGAGCCGATATTGTATATAAAAAAGGACAATGGGTTCTTGTGAGAGTTGCAATAAATTAATTTGTAAAAATATTTCACGTTTTACACCATACAGTTCAGACGTTCTGACATTTTAAAATGTTGATTTTGATCGCACATGAAAAATAGTCATATTTAAAGAGTAAATAAAGTTAAAAAAGTTAATAAATGCAATTATTTAATTATATATTAGTAAAATTAAATTTAAACCTAGCCTCAAAATAATGATCTCTGTTTTGACTAGTATTGTGATACGATAGAACTTCCTTAAATACACTGAAACTATCTTTTGATGTATCCCTTACAAAAAAGTAGTACTGGATTCAGTACTGGGAAGAAGTACTGGGTTCAGTATTGGGATAAGTACTGGGTTCAGTACTGGGGTCAGTACTGGAAAACCAGTACTTTTTTCGCGTAATATAATTTTTTAAGCACAATAGCAAATTTTTTTTTAAATTTCATTGGAACTGTGATTTTGCGTTCAATGTATTTCTCTCTATTTAATTTACAACATAAAACTACTGCGCAGCCGTAGGACCCATAGAAACTTAGTGCGCAACGTGAACAAATTTTCAACAGTGCATGGCGAAAAAAGTACTGGTTTTCCAATACTGAATCCAGTACTAAACCCAGTACTGAAACCAGTACTTATCCCAGTACTGAACCCAGTACTTCTTCCCAGTACTGAATCCAGTACTTCTTTTTTGTAAGGGATTTCTTATAGACAGGAAAAAAATAAAGAAATACAACTCAATTACAATTATTACATCTTGATCCAAAAGTTAGATAGAAGCTTGAAGCTTTAAAATAAGCTTCCTTAATTTTCCAACTTAAAGTTTCTATCTTAAATTAGGATCAAAATGTAACAATTTAAATTTAGTTGTATTTTTTCAAAATTTTCTTCTATCGATCTGTCCGTCAATTTTTAACAGTTGTTTATTATAATTAATTAAAAATAAGTTAAGTTACTACAAATTAAGTTAATACAAATTTTAACTTTAAAATTTAACTTTAATTTCACATAAATTTAATATTCTTTGTTTACATTTAAAATTTTACCCAATCCACAAAAAATGTTGATTCCATAAAGAATTTCACTTTTGCGCCAAATTTCGTACTGTCAAACATAAAACATGAAGTTATTTCTTTGCAAATGTAAACAAATAATTTTACATTTACAATAATATTCAACATTTGCCATTTTATACATTTCATGAAACTATAAAATTCCACATTGAATCAAAATTCTTTTTTGAATTATACAAAATTTTACAGTTATGAAAAGAAGATTCAATCAATGTGAAATTTATAGTGTAAAAATTGAAAAATTATAAAAGAAAGAATACGTAATCTCCAAAGTATGTAAAATTTTCTACTATTCATTTAATTTTTAATTTAATTTCTAATTAATTTTATTTTCAAATTTTACTATCTAATATTTCCCTAAATGACAAAAAGATTTTATCTCTGTCGCTGTTAAGGTATTTCTCCGATGGGCAGTCCCTGACAAAAATTAGTATTTTAGTTAATAGCGATTATTAATTAATATAATTTATTTTTTAACTTATCATTGACTATGAATAGTTGATCAAATTTTTGAGAAAGTGGATAATTTTGTAAATAAAGCAGTTTGTTTATAAATATATTTCTAAATTTTTCTAAATATTTTTAAAGATACCTTTTTCACAAGTCTATATCTTTTCTTACCATTTTTTAAAAAATAGTACAATTTAGGTAAATAATAGCTTATTTTCTTGAGAAAAACAAACTCTACAACTTCACCTGGTCAGATTTTTGAAAAAGTGAATCATTTTTTAAATAAAGCAATTTATTTGAAAATATTTAGAAAAATTTAGAAATATATTTATAAACAAACAGCTGTATTTAAACAATTATCCACTTTCTCAAAAATCTGACAAGGTGAAGTTGTAAAGTTTGTTTTTTTTTCAAGAAAATAAGCTATTATTTACCTAAATTGTACCATTTTTTAAAAAATGGTAAAAAAAGATATAGACTTGTGAAAAAGGTATCTTTAAAAAACGTTGAAAATTTAGCAACTTTTGTTAATTTTTGAAACCTTCTTATTAAAAAACTATTGGCCGATATCTGATCAACTATTCATAGTCAATAATAACTTAAGAAATAAATTATATTAATTAATAATCTCTATCAACTGAAATACTAACTTTTGTCAGGGACTGCCCATCGGAGAAATACCTTAAAATGACTTTAGAAAATAAGAGTTGAAAGCATTATGATAATAAAAATTCATCATCAAAAAATAAAAAAATTAAACTTAATATATGTTAGTTTATTGAAAAACATTAATTTTTTTAAATACCTTCTTTTTTTATTATACATAATATTTCTAAAATTATTGTTTTTAAATAATTTTTTATATTCATAAGATTTATGTTATTTTAAAATAATCTTCACTCCAAAATTATATTTGGAGAGAATTTTGGCCTGGACCCAAACCTGGGCCCACGACTGGCTTAAAGCTGGCCTAGTTCTGGTTCTAGACTGTCTCAAGCCTAGCTAAAAACTGGCTGAGCCTGGCCTAGGCCGGTGTTGAGCTCGCTTTAGACTGTCCCAAGCCTAGCACAAGTCTAACTCAAGACTGACCCAGACCTGGCTTAAAACTGGCTCAAGACTAACTCAAGACTGGCCTAGGTCTGGCTTAAGACTGGCTTAAGCCTGGCTTAAGATTGGCTAGAGCCTGGCTATGTTATATATATATGTCATAAGGCTCAAATCTTGAAACAGCGGCGGCGGCGATATCTTTTTGTAATATAGGAAAATACAGTCGAACCTGGATAAGTGACACCTGGATAAGTGAAAAACCTCTATAAGTGACGGCTCTCGCCAGGTCCCGTCATTTTCCCATGTAAAAACCTCTATAAGTGAGTATTCTGTAAGTGACCGGTCATTTTTTTGGCTAGACCTCTATAAGTGAAAGAAACTTTTCTCAAACCTCTGTAAGTGAAAATACTCTCCTTCATTTTTCTCGGCTAGACCTCTATAAGTGACAGAAACGTCTCTCGTACCTCTATAAGTGAAAATCTCTGCTGCATTTCAATTACCTTTAGGGCAGTAGAAGTAAATAAGCAATCAATAAAATTTCTATACAGATAAAGCGGAACAAAGGCGATCTGTTGAAATAATAATAATAATTAATAAACCTATTAAACAGAAAAATTTAGTTTCAAACTGACCATAACAGACAGCGTTTGTGAATTTCAAATTTTACCAATCTCATATTCCTGTTTTCAAAATGTCTAAACGAAAAATTAAAACACTTTCATTAAGTGATAAGCTTTAAATCTGCTTTTGACAAAATTTATGAACTTGAGAAGCTTGTAAACAATAGTACAATTCAAAAACAAACAAAACTGACAGATTTTTTTCAATCAATTAATTAATATTCATGTATTACTTTTTGATAAAATTTTCTTTAAATAAAGTATTCAATTAATTAAATTTCGTATTACTTGTAGATTAACAAAACCTCTATAAGTGACAGTGGCCGCTCTTCGACCTCCATAAGTGAAAACCTCTATAAGTGAAAAACCTCTATAAGTGACAAAAAAATTTTGGTCCCTTGGAATGTCACTTATTCAGGTTCGACTGTATATGACATATATGTAGAGGTGTCGAGGTGGAGGTGTGGAAGCCCTGGCAAATAAGCGTCACCGATTGCGGACTAAAAAGGTGCCGATAAAGTCCGCATTTGGTACCGAATCGGTCCTGACGTTAGAAATTAAAATTCATATGTTCCAATTAACTTGTACAGTATTTATTTAATTAAATTAGTTAATTCTATAATAATTTTAATAAATATTATTTTTTATTAAGGAAAGAAAAAGTAAAAAATATAGAATTCAAATTTTACATTTTTTTTACTTTTTCTTTCAATAATAAATAATAATACTTATTAAAATGATTATAGAATTAAATAATTTCATTAAATAAATACTGTACAAATTAATTGGAACATATGAATTTTAATTTCTAACGTCAGGACCGATTCGGTACCAAATGCGGACTTTATCGGCACCTTTTTAGTCCGCAATCGGTGACGTTTATTTGCCAGGGTAGGGGTAAGGAAAGCTGGAAGGAGAGGGGGCATGGCTGAAGCCTGTTTCAAGATTTGATATATATAGCTATATATATATGTAATAGGGCTAAATATTTGAAACAGCGGCGGCCGCGACGGCGATATCTTTTTTGAATATAGGAAGATATAGAAGGGTATATGTTGAGGTGTAGAAGGGGTGGGGAGAAGCTGGGTGGAGAGGGTCATGGCTGAAGCCTGTTTCAAGATTTGAGCCCTATGCTATATATATTAGGGTGCCCCAAAAAAACATGACTTTTAATTTTCTATAACGCTACCTTAAAAAATAGTTCCTAATGGAAAAAAAGTAGACACGTATTTTTTCTTTTTAAAAAAAAATCATTTTTAGAAGTGGCGCTAGTCCATTTTTCGTAGAAAACACGAATTTGTTCAGTTTTATAGCTTTGCCAAAGTTTATGCTAATGTATATGGAAGTTTCTCTTCATGAAAAATTATTTTCATGTTACTACTAAAAGTCAACAGTGTTTATGACGAAAAAAAAAATTTTTTTAGGTCATACTTGACCTTAGAAGTGGTGAATTATTAGATTTCTCGTAAAATTGACCCCAAAAGGTCAGTTAATAATTTTTTTAAATGAAGAAAGGTGATTGAATTTTGTTGACTGAAAAATATATGTTAGAAAAAATAGTTGGTAATTAATTAATATACTTTTAGTGGCCCTTATATGTTCAAAAGTGAAAAAATTGTAAGTAAATCCTTAGAAACAGATACAAAACATAGTATATATATTATTTTCTCAAATGCATTAATGAAAGTAGAACATGTAGTACATCATAAAAGTAGTTAAATAAAACATTTAAAACTTACCGGAACTGTTTTTTAAGATCAATATTGATGTTCAAATACGAAAAATCTAGATTTAAGGATATGAACTTTTTTTAAAAACACATTACATATATAACTTCAACTTTTAAAATTTCAATATACTTTACTAGATTAACATAAGGGTACAAAGAATTAAACTTTTTTGTAAGAACGTGATTTGACAATTGATTTTCTCATTTAATTAACTCTTTTCTACTTTTTCAACGACTTACAAACCTTTAATTTTTTAAGATATCTTTTACTAATTGCAAATCAGTTACAGGTGCTAATATAGCTTTTTCACTGGAACATAAGTTTCTAAATTAAGTTTGAATAACAAAATTGTTAAACTGACGTAAAACATTCATTTAAAAATATGATCACAAAATTCTTTTTTTTGACTAAACAATTGTTTAAATTGATCATCCGTCTAGGCAGATCAAAGTATTCAGGACCATTAATGTCAACTCTCACGTTATACACCTAAAAACTCATCTCTGACGTTGGTCGTCTAAAACAACCACTGCGTTTTTTTGGTTAAATGAAATGTCAAAATGTTTTAATTAAAATCAAAACAACATTTGAAATATACTAACTTAAATATGCACCAATCTATACAATATTGTATTGAGATTTTGAATTTTTTAAGTTTCTGAAACTTAAGAAATTAGTTTCCTGGAAAAATTGGAAAAACAAAGTGTGGTTTTTTGACGTTCATTTTAACAGTGGTTGTTTTAGACAACCGACGTCAGAGAGGAGTTTTTAGGCGTATAACGCGAGAGTGTTTTTTTTGTTCGGAGGTACCGAAGTGTCATGTATAATGTAAGTAGTAGAGCTATGCGGGTTCTGGAACACGGTTCTGATCTCGGCTAAGTCGGTAAAGCAGATTTCTACCA
Organism: Ganaspis brasiliensis; assembly: GCA_037103525.1. Taxonomy (NCBI): domain Eukaryota; kingdom Metazoa; phylum Arthropoda; class Insecta; order Hymenoptera; family Figitidae; genus Ganaspis; species Ganaspis brasiliensis. Next base: position 44,924 of record JAZKLR010000677.1, read on the forward strand.
CATCAGCAGTCGGTATGGCAGGTTCCTACTAGGTGTTTCGACTCGGTCGGTACGTCAGAGTTCTACCTTACCGACCGAGCTGGGATTCCCCGGTTGCTTAAACAAGGGGTAATGCTATTTCAGACAATTGTGCAAGGGTGTTTTAGAGGGTTGCCGCTAGATGGCGCAATTGAGCTGGGATAATTTGAGTTCTACCTTACCGACCTAAAGGGGAATCCCCAGATTTTCAAGATGGCTGCCGCTAGATGGCGCTATTTCGGACAATTGAGCTAATGTATTTTAAGTTCTACCTTACCGATTTAAAGGGGAATCCCCAGATTTTCAAGATGGCTGTCGCTATTTCGGGCAATTGAGCTCAGGTATTTTAAGTTCTACCTTACCGACCTAAAGGGGAATCCCCAAATTTTCAAGATCGCTGCCGCTAATTTGGGCAATTGAGTGAAGGTGTTTTAAAATTCTACCTTACCGACTAGGATTCCTACTATTGTCAAGATGGCTGCCTCTAGATGGCGCTATTCAATTGAGCTGGAATATTACCGAACTAGAGGGGGTTCCCACAATTTTCAAGATGGCTGACACTATTTGAAGCAATTGAGTGAGCGTATTAATACCTTCGGCAGGTAATGCAGATTCCTTTAGAGAAATTTTAATTTTATTCATGTAGCCTGTAGCGAGTTACCAACACTTACCAGTACTATCGGCCGGTAATGCAGATTCCTTTAGTGAAATTTGAATTTTCCTGCCAAATGGAGCCTGTAGCGAGTTCCCAACGCTTACCAGTACCATCAGCCGGTAATGCAGAATCCTTTAGTGAAATTTGAGTTTTCCCGCCAGATGGCGCCACTTACGAGTTTTTCCCATATAGTAGTACCATCAGCTGGTCAAGTGGAATCATTTTATGAAGTGCAACTTTTTACCACCAGGTGGCGCTTTAGGTATGTATTTAGTGTTAAAACTGCCTTACCTACCCTTTAGGATAATTTTCTAATAATATTTAGTGTTAAAACTACCTTACCAACACTTTAGGATAATTTTTTGAACAATATTTACATCTAAATCTACCTTATCAACCATTTTTGATAATTTTCTCACAATATTTAGTGTTAAATCTACCATACCGACCCTTTAGGATACTTAGCTGATGATATTTAATGATAATTATACCTTATCAACCATTTTTGATAATTTTCTAACAATATTTAGATTCAAATCTACCTTACCGACCTCTTAGGATAATTTTCTAACAATATTTAGTGATAAATCTACCTTACCAACCATTTTAGATAGTTACCCTAAGTTATTTTCAAGATGGCTACCTTTTATTTTGAATTTAATATTTTTAACATTTAAATATTCGCGCTTTCTATTATTTCAATATGGCTACCTTTTTTTCAAAATTAAATATTAGCGCCTTATTTTATTTTAAGAGGGTTGCTGACTAACCTAAACTTACTATTTAAATTGATGTGTTGACGCCAGCTTTCATTTTTCAACATGACCGACAATTTACCTAACCTCTATTTTCAATTAACCTTAAAATAAGCAATAAAATAATTTATAATAACTAATTTAATATAATAATAACTATTTTAATTTTATTATATTTCTAAAGTTTATTTAACCTAACTTGAATTCAAAATATAAAATCAATCTTAACCTTTATTCTGAACTAAACATAACCTTAAAGCTAAACCTAAATCTAAATTAAATCGAACCTTAAATTTATTTTTACAACAATGAGAATAAATTAATATTACTATATTATTACACTAATTACATACCAAAACAAGGTAATTTAAATGATAACACAAAAATATGAGTTTCATTCATTTATTTATAGCATTATCATCATCATCATATACAATTAAAGTCTTAATTTTAAATTCAACATGATTGTACATGCCACCAATATATTTTAATTGTAATCTTTTATCTGTAACAGATTTTTCTAGGTTATGTAAGCGAGGCGCATCAATATTCCCTAAATCTCATTTAGCCTAAATCCCATTAAGCCTAAAATCAAAAAGCCTAAAATGCATTCAGCCAAAATTAAATTTAACCTAAATTGCATTTAACCTAAATTTCATTTAACCTAAATCGCGTTTAACCTAAATTTCATTAAACCTAAATTTCATTTTACCTAAATCCCATTCAATCTAAATTCCATTTAACCTAAATCTCATTTAACCTAAATCTCATTTTACCGAAATTCCATTTAACCTAAATCCCATTTAACCTAAATCCCATTTAACCTAAATTCCGTTTAATCTAAATTCAATTTAACCTAAATCCCATTTAACCTAAAACGCATTTAGTATAAATTCCATTTAACCTAAACTGCATTCAGCCTAAATCTCACTTCACCTAAATCCCATTTAACCTAAATCTCATTTAACCTAAATTCCACTTAACCTAAATCCCATTTAACCTAAAACGCATTTAGTCTAAATTTCATTTAACCTAAAATGCATTCAGCCTAAATCCCATTTAACATAAATTCCGTTTAACCTAAATCTCATTTAACCTAAATTCCACTTAACCTAAATTCCATTTAACCTAAAACGCATTTATTCTAAATTCCATTTAACCTAAAATGCATTCAGCCTAAATCTCACTTCATCTAAATCCCAATTAACCTAAATCTCATTTAACATAAATTCCACTTAACCTAAATCCTATTTAACCTAAATTCCATTTAACCTAAATTCCATTTCACCTAAATTCCATTTAACCTAAATTCCATTTAACCTAAATTTCATTTAACCTAAATCGCGTTTAACCTAAATTCCATTAAACCTAAATTTCATTTAACCTAAATTGCATTTAACCTAAATTTCATCTAACCTAAATCGCGTTTAACCTAAATTCCATTAAACCTAAATTTCATTTTACCTAAATCCCATTCAATCTAAATTCCATTTAACCTAAATCTCATTTAACCTAAATCCCATTTAACCTAAATCCCATTTAACCTAAATTCCGTTTAATCTAAATTCAATTTAACCTAAATCCCATTTAACCTAAAACGCATTTAGTATAAATTCCATTTAACCTAAACTGCATTCAGCCTAAATCTCACTTCACCTAAATCCCATTTAACCTAAATCTCATTTAACCTAAATTCCACTTAACCTAAATCCCATTTAACCTAAAACGCATTTAGTCTAAATTCCATTTAACCTAAAATGCATTCAGCCTAAATCCCATTTAACATAAATTCCGTTTAACCTAAATCTCATTTAACCTAAATTCCACTTAACCTAAATTCCATTTAACCTAAAACGCATTTATTCTAAATTCCATTTAACCTAAAATGCATTCAGCCTAAATCTCACTTCATCTAAATCCCATTTAACCTAAATCTCTTTTAACATAAATTTAACTTAACCTAAATCCCATTTAACCTAAATTCCATTTAACCTAAATTCCATTTAACCTAAATTCAATTTAACCTAAAACGCATTCAGCCTAAATTTCACTTCACCTAAATCCCATTTAACCTAAATCGCGTTTAACCTAAATTCCATTAAACCTAATTTTCATTTTACCTAAATCCCATTCAATCTAAATTCCATTTAACCTAAATCTCATTTAACCTAAATCTCATTTTACCGAAATTCCATTTAACCTAAATCCCATTTAACCTAAATCCCATTTAACCTAAATTCCGTTTAATCTAAATTCAATTTAACCTAAATCCCATTTAACCTAAAACGCATTTAGTATAAATTCCATTTAACCTAAACTGCATTCAGCCTAAATCTCACTTCACCTAAATCCCATTTAACCTAAATCTCATTTAACCTAAATTCCACTTAACCTAAATCCCATTTAACCTAAAACGCATTTAGTCTAAATTCCATTTAACCTAAAATGCATTCAGCCTAAATCCCATTTAACATAAATTCCGTTTAACCTAAATCTCATTTAACCTAAATTCCACTTAACCTAAATTCCATTTAACCTAAAACGCATTTATTCTAAATTCCATTTAAACTAAAATGCATTCAGCCTAAATCTTACTTCATCTAAATCCCATTTAACCTAAATCTCTTTTAACATAAATTCAACTTAACATAAATCCCATTTAACCTAAATTCCATTTAACCTAAATTCCATTTAACCTAAATTCAATTTAACCTAAAACGCATTCAGCCTAAATTTCACTTCACCTAAATCCCATTTAACCTAAATCTCATTTAACCTAAATTCCACTTAACCTAAATCCCATTTAATCTAAAACGCATTTAGTCTAAAATGCATTCAGCCTAAATCTCACTTCACCTAAATCCCATTTAACCTAAATCTCATTTAACCTAAATTCCACTTAATCAAAATCCCATTTAACCTAAAACGCATTTAGTCTAAATTCCATTTAACCTAAATTCCATTCAACCTAAAACGCATTGAGCCTAAATCTCACTTCATCTAAATCCCATTTAACCTAAAACTTTATTTGATTCAACTATATTTATCCTTAAATTAAAAAAATTTTTAGGTTTAATGCGATTTACGTGGAGTGAGATTTAGGCTGAATGCATTTTAGGTTAAATGGAATTTATACTAAATGCGTTTTAGGTTAAATGGGATTTAGGTTAAATGGGATTTAGGTTAAATGGAATTTAGGTTAAATGAGATTTAGGTTAAACGGAATTTAGGTTAAATGGGATTTAGGTGAAGTGAGATTAAGGCTGAATGCATTTTAGGTTAAATGGAATTTAGACTAAATGCGTTTTAGGTTAAATGGGATTTAGGTTAAATGGAATTTAGGTTAAATGAGATTTAGGTTAAATGGAATTTAGGTAAAGTGAGATTTAGGCTGAATGCGTTTTAGGTTAAATGGAATTTAGGTTAAATGGGATTTAGGTTAAATGGAATTTAGGTTAAATAGGATTTAGGTTACGTGGAATTTATGTTAAATGACATTTATGTTAAATGAGATTTAGGTGAAGTGAGATTTAGGCTGAATGCATTTTAGGTTAAATCGAATTTAGACTAAATGCGTTTTAGGTTAAATGGGATTTAGGTTAAGTGGAATTTAGGTTAAATGAGATTTAGGTTAAATGGGATTTAGGCTGAATGCATTTTAGGTTTAATGGAATTTAGACTAAATGCGTTTTAGGTTAAATGGGATTTCGGTTAAGTGGAATTTAGGTTAAATGAGATTTAGGTTAAATGGGATTTAGGTGAAGTGAGATTTAGGCTGAATGCATTTTGGGTTAAATGGAATTTATACTAAATGTGTTTTAGGTTAAATGGAATTTAGTTAAATGAGATTTAGGTTAAACGGAATTTAGGTTAAATGGGATTTGGGTTAAATGGGATTTAGGTTAAATGGAATTTAAGTTAAATAGAATTTCGGTAAAATGAGATTTAGGTTAAATGGAATTTAGATTGAATGGGATTTAGGTAAAATGAAATTTAGGTTTAATGGAATTTAGGTTAAACGCGATTTAGGTTAAATGAAATTTAGGTTAAATGCAATTTAGGTTAAATGGAATTTTGGCTGAATGCATTTTAGTCTTTTTGATTTTAGGCTTAATGAGATTTAGGCTAAATGAGATTTAGGGAATATTCATGCGCCTCATGTAAGCTTTCAGGATCAGTAGTCAGCAGTGTTGCAAGCCTTGCAGGTAGAAAGGTATTGTATTTGCCTCCAAGTTCCACCACAATCCTGGCTCCAAATTTAGTATCTACCCTGGAGATTTTGGACGCGTTGTACTTATGTCCAGGAGTCAAGTCGGAAAGCGGCTTCGTAGGCAGGAAACCCTCTTGGCGACCAACTGCATTGATTTTGCTGAGATCCATAGCTGATGATGACTTTCTGGGAACTGTGAACAGAAACGAATGAAGAATCTAGCTGGAGATTCTCCTTATATAGTCTCTAGTTCCCGCTTTTTTCTTTTGCGCATGCGCAACCCCCACTTTTTCAACGTATGCGCAGAACGCTTGTGCAGAAAGCTTTTTTCAGCGTAACCTCCACTTTTTCAACGCATGCGCAGTAATATTTTAAACGCAAAAGAATATTTTATACTTAAAACTAAAGAGGATTAGGATAGTTAATAACAAGAATAATTTAAGTAAGTTTAAAAACATTTATTCTTTTAAAAAGTTTTCACAATCAGTATAAAAATCTCTTAAATTATCAACTTTATTATGTGATACATTGCTTGGTTTAGGATATAGCATCCAGTTTCGAAGATTAAGTACATTTTTCACAGCGCAGTTACTCAAATTGTGTGAGTGATGTGTACATAAAGTAAGTTGATCAGATACAAGTGTATTCAATGAAGGGCAATCAAAATCATCTAGGTTATGTACATTTAGTGTAAATTTTTCTAACCATGATTTTTTCTTAGACCCTTTTACATAAACTGTAGGTGAACCTACAAGTATTTCTTTGAATATAGGTTGCAGATCTTCATATGGAATTTCACCAGCACTCCAATTGATGCCATGGTAGTTGCACTCCAACCATCGATTCCCACTTCTATACCTAGAAGGTAGTCTGCTCCAGGCGTATGGAGGCTCGAAGAGGTATACTATAGATTGAGAATCTGCCTGAAGAGGAAGGATGGCCACCTCCTTGAAGACAAATTCATTGTAGGGCCTCTTGAAGCCTTGGACGTCAATAATGAACTCCATCGTAGCTGTAACAGAAAAAGAATGACCTTTCTTGCTCAAGTTACGTCTTTTATATTGCTATCCCCACCACTACCTCATCACGTGACAAACCCCCACCACTTAGGATACCTTTTTAACAACACCGCTGATTGGTGTATATTGAATAATACGATCGTGAATTATTAAACAATATGCTGCCGTATTAGCTGGAAGATTAGCGCTTGCCTCAAATTCTAAACGTACATCTACGGAAGCTTGTTTAAGAAACTCATTTTGTTTTGAGCAATCTATTACAGTCAACGGTGCATAATCCTTAAATATAGACTTCTTCAATAGAGGTTCAGGATCTTTTCCATAAAATGATGATTGAAAATTGCAATACATCTCATACAAAATAGAAAATTGATTTTGTTCGAAATTCAAATTTAAATTACCATATGGATAATATTGAGAATTTAGGAAGAGTTTTACATTTGTTAGATTACAATGATCAAAGAAGCTAGCATATTTCGTTCGAGTATCTTTGCGATCAGTTTGAAAACCAAGTATAATATACCGAGGTTTCTCAATTTGTGATGATGTTTTTACAGGCCATACATGTTTTTGTGTAGCTGGAAGCATAGGATACTCATACATTTCCCATGATCTGAAACACATACTAATAAGTGGATCTTTCTCAATTAATTTTAGCAATTCAATTTTATGGCGATCACTCGGAAATAAGTAAGGAACAACCCATTCAATCTTATTGATTGTAATTTTCGTTTCCTCACGATCTCCTCCTGCTGCAATTACAACTATAGCATTAAGATCGTTGCGTGATCTTGTCAATATTAACTCATGTTTTGCATTCGCAATAATTTTTTGATAATCTTCAGCAAATCCTAGAATTAAGCTCAGTGGTATGTTTACATCAAAATAGCCACCAGCATTTGTGATTCTAGCATTTGCATCTAAATCGAGACAACCAGCATTTTCTGTATAAATGATTTGATTAGGTGTTTGTGAACTGTAAGTTTTCATAGCAGTAGTGAGACCAACGTTTTTACAACGATCAATCTCAATTCCATTTAACTCATAGCGAATCTCATCAAACAAGAAAAACACACCATTACCTATAATTTTAGTATTTGTCACAGCAGCTCCATCAGTTTTCACAAATTGTCCATGTATATGTAAGGAACTTTTACTGGGAAGAATATGTAAGTCTTGATGTTGTACTGTAATTCGAATTTCATCACTGTTATTAAATGCTGATGAGATGTAAGGTTGATGTGCATGTAACTCATAGTGTGCTATAGAGTTATCATACTTTACTGGTGTTGAGATATTTAGTATTTCTTCCATTTTTATAACAACAGCAACAAATGAAAAATATATAAATTAGGGATTTTTCTTTCTTTTTTCTTGATAAACTTGAAGTCCGAGTTGTTTCAGGAACAATATGTTCTGAGGTGTTAGCCTCTTACGAACCGATTGAAGACTGAATGCTTTCTGACATGGTTGCTCTTTTATATAACTTCCACCAGTTTTTCTATGAAACACAATTCCCATTATGTTGATTTTAAATGTAATCGAATTGTTATCGTTTCTCCTCGGAAATTCACCAATTGTCCGTCTTGATCAACTATTTTAAGCTGAATATTGTGTATTGTCTTTAAGGGGACTGGAAGATAAATAATATGTGATGGTACTTCCACAATCTTATATCCTGCTGGAACATTTGGAAAAAATTCATGAATTGTGTGAACTTTTTTATTGTTTATATAGGCTCCAGTTGTGATACTACACTCAACTCGAATAGCATTCACCTTAAGAATTGCTACCGGTAAATCTGAGGTATGTGTTTTATTGGCAGATAGGATCTTTGTAGTGAAACCTAGCAATTCTCCAATTGAATCTTTATGTTTAAAATTAATTTTGAGATTACTAGTAAGTTCACCACGTAATGTATTATTATTAGGTTTTATACTAATAGTTTTAACTCCATCCGCTATAGAATTTTGAATATATTTTTCAATATCTTCAATTCCATAGCTCCCTGGAGGTATAGTAATAACCTGATTACCAATATAAAATTTATTTTTCCCCACATCAACATTAGGAATAGAATTAAAGGTTAAAAGTTCTACAAGACCAAGAACATAATTTTTATTAGGTAACAGTTCTATTGGAGGGAAATACTCAGCCTCTAGAACAGATGAGCTACCTGATATCGTTAGAGTAAACGATTCTTCCATTGTGAAGTCTACTTATAAACTGATACTATAAATACACTTACTTCCCTTTATATAGCTTACCACATAAAAAATCAAGACAGAGATGACCGCAATTGAAAGTATTATAATCTTGATAATTGTCATGATTATAATTTATCAAGGAATCATCACCAAAATAAGTAAATAACTCAAATGGAGGTTGAAGATTACCAAAACTATCGAAATATATAATTTTGTTATTATTTTTCTTATAAGCAACCCAATGAGTGCCAGGTCCATCTTTATCATCAAGGTTAACAATAGCTGATTCGATTTTTCGTGGACCTCTTGTTGGTAATTCATTTCTCATGAAAACTCCTCGAAAGTATGGAATTTTTACTTTCTTAGCATATTTGAGCAAATCAAGGTTAGTTAATGCTCGTTGTGGTAATTTTACGTCGAACTTTTTTTTTCTTCATTCCTTGACCTTTTTTAGGATTTAAGTGAAGCCCCTTACCATGTTGATAAGGTTTCAAGTGAAGTCCCATACCTTGTCGATATGGTTTTAAGTGGAGACCTTTTCCAAGAGAAACATCTTCCATTGCTTTATTATGACGATGAGCTTCTTTTAATTGTTCTTTAGCTGCACTTGCATCATTTACAGCTTTTGCTACACCTGCAGCTCCTCCAGCAAGTGCTCCAAGAGCACTGAGACCAGCAAAAATTGGAATTAGTGGTAAGAGACCACCAACTTTTGAAGGTACTGGTAGAATGCGAGGTGTTAAAATTTTACTTCTACCACCTGCTCTCCTAACAGCTTTTCGAGCACTAGTAACTGCAGCTTTAATTGTTGATTTTACATCATTTCCAGGGATTATGGAGTGTCTAGCTGCATCAACAATTTTCCTAAGCTTCACTTGTTTCTTCTTACCCCCTCTAATCTTCTTTGATCTAGATTTCTTTACACCCATACCGAGCTTGGATTTAACATTCATAATGTTAGTTATAGCTAGTGCAGATGCTTTTTCACCAATACTAGCGTCGTTAGAAACTACTCGTTGCCACGCTTTGTCAGCAAGAATATTATCAGCAAAGTTTCTTGCCTCTACGTTTTCTCGATTTTTTGAACATGTAATATCGTGCTCTTTACAAGCCTCGTCCAAAGGATTTATACCTGGATCACCTCGTTCTAAACGTTTTGCCAATTTTGTACCTGGACCACAATATTGATAGCCAGGTAAATGTAACTCAAATGGTAACTTGTTGATTAATTTATTAATTAAACCTTTACCAGATGATTTTTTGTTAGAATGTATAATCATACCTTACTCTACGACTGCTGAGATCAGACTGACACGAAGCCTATAAAAGCGCTGTATTTATACTCTCCGCGTCAGTCAACGTCAGAATGCGATTCGATGAACAACCACAAAAGCTTCCAATCGTGAACTTAGACTCTGTTATTGAATCACAAGATAATAAGGTGAAGCGACATGGAAGTTTATTATCAGGTAGCATTCGTGCAATTTTCTGCGGTCCATCAAATTGTGGTAAAACAAATGTACTACTTTCATTAATTTTACATCGAAATGGTCTAAGGTTTGATAATATTTATCTCTATTCAAAATCACTACAACAACCCAAGTATAAATTCTTGGAACAAGTTATTGGTGAGGTTGATGGAGTTGAGTATTTACCGTTTAGTGAACATGAGAAAGTAGTTTCTCCAAAGGATGCAAAACCAAATTCAATCTTTATTTTTGATGACATTGCTTGTGAGAAACAAGATAATGTTAGAGCATTCTTTTGCATGGGTAGACATGTTAATGTAGATAGTTTTTATCTATGTCGAACCTATGCGCGTATTCCAAAACATCTTGTTAGAGATAATGTCAACTTGTTAGTGCTGTTCAAGCAAGATGAAATGAATCTTAAACATATTTATGATGATCATGTGAATACTGATATGGCTTATTCAAAATTTCATGAGTTATGTATAGCTTGCTGGAATTCTGATAAGTATGGATTTGTAGTAATAGATAAGGATAGCAGTCTTAAGGATGGCCGATATAGAAAAGGTTTTGATAGTTTCATAACATTATAAATATGAGAATTTTAACGAAAGAGTTTTAGTTTAAATTGAGACTTTGAAACGTCAACATGTTTAACAAAGAGAAAGAATATCTCCGCCAAGTTGCTAAAGCTAGTGAAGCAATCAGACGGAAACATCGACTTTTCAAATTGGGGAAAGAGGCTGCAGAAAGTGTTTTGAAAGAAACATTAAATCCTATAGTTAAACCTTTAGAAAAAATAATAAGCATATCTAATATAAAACAAGAAGATAATGTTAAAATTGAAAAAGATGAAGAAGATTATTCAACTGCTGACGATGATGAACAGGATAAATATATGTTTTTATTAGATCATAATAGAAAACAGTGTTTGGATACAGTGTATGGAATACGCAAGTTGAGTGATGGATCCCTCATGATTGGTGATACACCTGTCAATTATGAAAACAAGACAATTAGAATTGGTGATGAGGAATATGTTAAAAGTGCTGGTCTACTGGAACTTTTGTTTAAAAGAAAGCCAGATATGTCTTTGGTGAATAGTGACGATGAAAATAAATATAAGGAAATTCTAATTTCTACCAATGCACATAAAAATAAATACAAGTCATCTGAATCTATTAATAAAAATCGCAGTCACAAGTACTTGAATATCATTTCAAAAGTTCTTCCCAGCAAAGAATCATTTAAAAAGGGAAGTTCACTGCCCCACTTTATGATTGCCCGAAAAACTTTCCAACCTGACTATATCTACTGGGATGATCCAAATGAGCTAGTTGATCGTCTTCGTCTGCTAATAGCATCTCAAGCAGCTGGTAATCCGAGTCACAATAATAAAATAATTTCAATTATTGAAGAGTTACGTGAAGCTCGAATCATTTATTAGGAGGTGTTTCTTTACATTTTCTTCATTTGCAATATGAGTATTGATGTGTTCGGACATCCTCTCAACCTCAGAGCAACTGTAGCTGCACAGAGAGGACCACCTGGACCTTCTGGAGTTGGATTTAACGTTGGTTCCGAGGGGAATTACGATATTGATGGTAAAAAAATTTACAACGTTGCAGAAGCTGAAGAAGAAAACGATATTATCAACTTGAAACTTGTACGACGTATTGTTGAAAGTGAGTTGAAGTTAGTGTATCAAATCACATCTACTATACGATCAGAAATTGATAATAATCAAATACTGTTAAAAATCCTTAGTGACTCTGTAGATTCAAAATTAAAAAATTTAGAATCACTAATAAATCAAAATTTAGCTTATCGAAACGCAGAAATTATTAATCAATTGGATACTCGATTGACTGCTCTCGAAAATGAACGACAAAAAGCTAACAGTAGTCACAGAACTTCATAAACAAGCTAGAAGAAATTATCATCGTCGTCGAGTCGAAATGCGTGATATAGATGAAACTTGGCAAGCTGATTTAGTAGAAATGATACCTTATTCCAAAGTGAATAAAGGCTACAAATATTTGCTAACAGTTATAGATATATTTTCAAAATATGCTTGGGCTGTACCTGTAAAAAGCAAGAATGGAAAAGATGTTACTGAAGCAATGAAATCTATACTTGTTGAGGGACGAATTCCAAAGAACTTGCATACTGATAAAGGTAAAGAATTTTATAATTCTCAATTTGAAGCTTTAATGAAAAGTCATAAAATTAATTTATATTCAACTTTTAGTAATCTGAAAGCATCAATTGTTGAGCGATTTAATCGTACTTTGAAAAACAAAATGTGGATGCAATTCAGTTTACGAGGAAATTATAAATGGAATGATATATTACCAATCCTTGTATCCAAATACAATGACACAAAACATCTAACTATTGATATAAAACCGAAAGATGTTACTACTCTTGATGTTGAAAGATTGAAGCAACGTTTTCGAAAACAATACCATTCAAACGTTCAAAGTTCAAGATTGGAGATAGAGTTCGAGTCAGCAAGCATAAAAACATGTTCGAGAAAGGATATACACCAAATTGGTCAACAGAAATATTTACAGTGGATCAGGTTATATCAACAGAACCTACGACTTACAAACTCAAGGATTATCAAGATCAACCAATCTCTGGAGGTTTCTACGAAGAGGAACTTCTCAAAGTGAAATATCCAGATATTTATTTAGTAGAAAAAGTGTTAAAAACAAGTGGAAATAAAATTTATATTAAATGGCTTGGTTTTGATAGCTCTCATAATAGCTGGATAAATAAGTCAGATGTGTAAAAAGTTTTTGTAAAAGAATTGAAGGCGTGGATAAGCGTCAGTCATCAAGCTTTAGGGGTTGAGGGTTTGATTCTTAACGCATTTAAATATTTTCTCAAGTTATTTAATTGAGATTTTAATTGTTAAATATGTCAGCTTGATAGCAGACGTTTATTCACGGCTCCAATTCTTTTACAAAAACTTTTATTATTAAATTATTGTTAAACTATTGTATATTTGAAGGTTTTTTAAATAAAGAACACAAGAAATTAACTTGACTGTACCATTTATTATAACATTTATATCATTATACATTTTACAATTTTCGAATTAGTTACATTTATTATAAAATTTTACAATTTTCGAATAATTTACATTCGATATTAGTCATCGACTTTCGCAATTGCATAATGTCCCCACGGTAAGGTGTCAGTACTGTCGGGGATTAAGTACCTCTTATCATCTTGAGGACTAAGCGCGATTTTAGTTTGCCATACCGTTTCGACATTATGCAATCGCGACCTTATATTACATTGCGTTCTGGTCTGAGTTGTAAAATCACGCAAACACTCTACATAATCATCGAACTTGATTGTCTTTTTGACAACACCTGATTTTACACCCTTGGCTTTCTTAATAAAGTCTTCGCCTTCAACGCGGACACTGTACATCTTACTCCGCAAGCCAACAAATTCAGTCATAACTCGACCGTTACATTCGTCTTTCATAAGACCTAAGACCTTTTTGTTGGCCTGCGGAATACCGTGCACGTTGCTAACTGGGTAATCAGATGTGTCGAAGCGGTTAATATCATCTTTAATATCTCTATATAAATCACTACATTTAATTTCGTATATGGGGCAAAATTCCTGAACTGTCCAGGTCAAAAAATAAAATTCATTCAAACTTTGCTAAAACGTTTCCATTGTTAGTGGAAGTGTGAATAACAAATATTTTCAAATTCCATGAAATAGTTTTTGAGTTACACAGTTTTAAAATTTTGAATTTTTTTAAAATGTAGTTTTTTAAATTAATTATATTTCTAAGTATATTGCATAAAAGTTAACATATATATAGTGATTTTTAAAGCTTTTTTTACAGGCTATTCGATGATAATAAATGTTTTTTTGTAAAAAAAAAATTTGACCTTTAAATTCAAGGTCAAAGTGTTAATTTGATTGTATCTCGAAATCGGAGATTTAAAAAAAATGTTAACCTATCTCAATGGAAAGCTTGACTTTTTTCCTATAAGATATGTAAAAATTAAGGTGGAATTTGACATCTATTTTTGACAGAAGTATTTAGAGTTCCACTCTAATTTTTACATATCTTATAGGAAAAAAGTCAAGCTTTCCATTGAGATAGGTTAACATTTTTTTTAAATCTCCGATTTCGAGATACAATCAAATTAACACTTTGACCTTGAATTTAAAGGTCAAATTTTTTTTTTACAAAAAAACATTTATTATCATCGAATAGCCTGTAAAAAAAGCTTTAGAAATCACTATATATATGTTAACTTTTATGCAATATACTTAGAAATATAATTAATTTAAAAAACTACATTTTTAAAAAATTAAAAATTTTAAAACTGTGTAACTCAAAAACTATTTCCTGGAATTTAAAAATATTTGGTATTCACACTTCCACTAACAATGGAAACGTTTTAGCAAAGTATGAATAAATTTTATTTTTTGACCTGGACAGTTCAGGAATTTTGCCCCATATCAGACTGTCAGTGTCTGTGTACATGAGCTTACATGAAACGTTATATTTCGCAAGCATATATTTGTAATGGAACTCATACATCAAGGTTTTTGATATGTCCAGCACACTTAACCCAACATAAATGGGTTTGTTTAACAGGACCTCTACTTTTCGCAATTCAATGGCGACTAGATCTTCATCAAATATTGACCTGCTGTATAAGTTGGGTCGGGAAATAAGAGTATCTGTTTCTAAGGATTTACTTACAATTTTTTTACTTTTGGATATATAAGGACCACTAAAAATATATTAATTAATTAACAACTATTTTTTCTAACATATATTTTATCAGACAACAAAGTTCAATCAACTTCCTTTATTTAAAAAAATCATTAGCATAGTTTTTGGTGTTACTTTTACGAGAAATCTAATAGTTCACCAATTCTAAGGTCAAATATGACCTAAGAATGTTTTTTTTCTTCGTCTTAAACACTGTAAACTTTTAGTAGTAACATGAAAATAATTTTTCATGTAGAGAAACTTCCATTTACATTAGCCTTAACTATGGCAAAACTGTAAAATTCAACAAATTCGTGTTTTCAATGAAAAATGGACTAGCGCCACCTCTAAAAATGATTTTTTTTCAAAAAGCAAAAATACGCGTCTACTTTTTTTCTATTAGGAAATTTATACAAACTTTGCTAAAATGTTTTCATTGTTAGTGGAAGTGTAAATACCAAATATTTTCAAATTCCATGAAATAGTTTTTGAGTTACACAGTTTTAAAATTTTGAATTTTTTTAAAATATAGTTTTTTTAATTAGTTATATTTCTAAGTAGATTGCATAAAAGTTAACATATATATAGTGATTTTTAAAGCTTTTTTCACAGGCTATTCGATGAAAATAAATGTTTTTTTGTAAAAAAAAAATTTGACCTTAAAATTTTAAAGTCAAAGTGTTAATTTGATTGTATGTAAAAATTAGAGTGGAACTCTAAATACTTCTGTCAAAAATGCAACTCAAATACCCGCGCGCTCTCGATTAACCAGTGGTTACTCGCGCGAGGTCCCGCTATTCGAGCGCGTGCGGGTATTTGAGATGTATTTTTGACAGAAGTATTTAGAGTTCCACTTTAATTTTTACATATCTTATAGAAAAAAAGTCAAGCTTTCCATTGAGATAGGTTAAAATTTTTTTTAAATCTTCGATTTCGAGATACAATCAAATTAACACTTTGACCTTGAATTTTAAGGTCAAATTTTTTTTTTTACAAAAAAACATTTATTTTCATCGAATAGCCTGTGAAAAAAGCTTTAAAAATCACTATATATATGTTAACTTTTATGCAATCTACTTAGAA
Organism: Ganaspis brasiliensis; assembly: GCA_037103525.1. Taxonomy (NCBI): domain Eukaryota; kingdom Metazoa; phylum Arthropoda; class Insecta; order Hymenoptera; family Figitidae; genus Ganaspis; species Ganaspis brasiliensis. The sequence goes on from JAZKLR010000677.1 coordinate 61,102, forward strand.
ATATAATTAATTAAAAAAACTACATTTTAAAAAAATTCAAAATTTTAAAACTGTGTAACTCAAAAACTATTTCATGGAATTTGAAAATATTTGGTATTTACACTTCCACTAACAATGAAAACATTTTAGCAAAGTTTGAATAAATTTTATTTTTTGACCTGGACAGTTCAGGAATTTCGCCCCATATGTATATATGTCATAAGGCTAAATTCTTGAAACAGCGGCGGCGACGACGGCGACGATATGTTTTTGTAATATAGGAAGATATATATATCGGTTGTAATTGTTTCCAATAAATTACCATAATGTTAAAATATATATAATATGTAATAATATTATAATAATATTGAACAATGATGAACAAAAATTAGAAACCATAAGGTAATTCTTTCAAGATGTAGCAGTAAAGAAAAAGGATTGCTACACCTGTCACTATAAAGGAAATTCGTCAGCGAATTCCAGCGCTTGAAAATCCGTCCGAAATGTAAAAAGAAAACGAATTAAAATCTAAACTTAGAAAAGAAAAGAAAGAATGTAACAAATTGCATCACAATGTTGCGATTGGTGAATATTTAAAATTTAACGATTTTAAATATTCATTTTAATGGGATTATTAAAGAAAATCCAATGACTTCCATATTCATGGATGAATTAAAAGTTATACATATGATTATAATTTAGCCTAAAATTCAAAATTGTGGGTAAAGGGCAACATTTCAATGGTTGAGACGGTTGACGGGTTTGTTAATCAACTGGTGCAAGGTATCTGTGATTAAAAAAAAAGGAAAGCATGTGTATGAATTGCACGGAGAGGTTCAGGTACCAAAACCAGCATGAGACTCTGTCGCGCATTCGTAACACATATAGACACACGGGCAATACTCCGATACACGGCACGCGACACGGCTGGCGGCCATCATTGTTTCCCTACCTCCCACCTTCCGTCCCTCTCTTTAACCCATAGTTGAGCGGCAGAATGACTACATCAAAACAAATGCACGTGTTCGTGCATTGTAAAATGCATTAATCTTGCCACTGGAAGATTGATTGATTTCACAACTAATGCAAATTATTGTTTACATTCACGTTGTGATTGTGAACTATTATAAGGGTCGCCCACATTTTCTCCAAAACTCAATTGTCAGAATATCCATTTGACCGAATTTTATTTATCCAAAATTGCATTTATCAGAAATCTCATTTATCCAAATACGCATTTCTCGGAAATCTCATTTGTCCAAAATTGCATTGATCAAAAATCTTATTTGTCAGTAATTTGAATTATCTAAAATCTTCTTTATCAAAAATTGCATTTATCAGAAATCTAATGTTTCCGAGATTGCATTTATCAGAAATCTAATGTTTCCGAGATTGCATTTCTCAGAAATGACATCTGTCCGAAATTGCATTTATGCGAAATTTAATGCTTCCAAAATTAAATTTCTCAGAAATCACATCTATTCGAAATTGTATTTATCAGAAATCTCATTAGTCCGAAATTGCATTTGTCAGAAAACTAATTTATTAGACAAAGCATTTAACAGAAATCTCATCTGCCCGAAATAGCATTTATAAGAAATCTAGTTTTCCCAACATTGTAATTATCAAAAAACCCATTTATCCAAAAGTGCATTTTACAGAAATCTCATTTGTCCGGAATATTATTTATCAGAAATTTTATTTGTCAAAAATATCAATTATCAGTCATTTTACTTATCGAAAATTGCATTTATCAGAAATCTCATTCATCCGGAATATTATTTTTCAGATATCTCTTTTGTCAAAAATGTTAATTATCAGTAATCTTATTTGTGAAAAATTGCATTTATCAGAAATCAAATTTCTCAAAAATTGTTATTATCAAATCTCTCATTTGTCTGATAGTGCATTTATCGGAAATCTCATTTGTCAAAAAAAACAATTATCAAAAACATCATTTATCCAAATTTTAATTTGTCAAAAATCTAGTTTATCAAAAATTGAATTTATCAGACTTCTTAGTTGTACGAAATTGCTTTTAACAGAAATCTAATTTGTCAGAATTTCCAATTATCAAAAATCTGATTTGTTCAAAATTGCATTTATCAGAAATCTTATTTGTCATAACTTGCATTTATGAGAAATCGCATTGATCTGAAATCGCACTTATCAGAAGTCTCATTTATCCAAAAGATTATTCTCCATAACCTTCATTTGTGCGAAAGTCCATGTACAAGAAATCTCATTTTCCCAAACTTCTATTATCCCAACATTTCTTTTTCCAAGAGAGTTGCCCGTCCCTGGTCTGTTCGGTGAAACAATAGATGTCGCTCCGAATTCCTTCTGAACTGCACTCTGTTTTACCGATTAGACCAGGTACGGGCAACTTGCTTGGAAAGAGAAATGTTGGGATAATAGAAGTTTGGGAAAATGAGATTTCTTGTACATGGACTTTCGCACAATTGAAGGTTATGGAAAATAATCTTTTGGATAAATGAGACTTCCGATAAGTGCGATTTCGGACAAATGCGATTTCTCATAAATGCAAGTTATGACAAATAAGATTTCTGATAAATGCAATTTTGGACAAATTAGATTTTTGATAATTGGAAATTCTGACAAATTAGATTTCTGTTAAATGCAATTTCGGACAACTAAGAAGTCTGATAAATTCAATTTTTGATAAACTAGATTTTTGACAAATTAAAATTTGGATAAATGAGGTTTTTGATAATTGATTTTTTTGACAAATGAGATTTCCGATAAATACACTATCAGACAAATGAGACTTCTTATAATAACAATTTTTGAGAAATGCGATTTCTGATAAATGCAATTTTTGACAAATAAGATTACTGATAATTAACATTTTTGACAAAAGAGATTTCTAAAAAATAATATTTCGGATAAATGCGATTTCTGATAAATGCAATATAGGACAACTGAGATTTCTAATAATTGCAATTTCTGAGAAATGAGATTTCTGATAAATGAAATTTTCGATAAATAAGATTACTGATAATTGACATTCTCGACAAATGAGATTTCTAATAATTGCAATTCCTGAGAAATGAGATTTCTGAAAAATGCAATTTTCGATAAATAAAAAGACTGATAATTGATATTTTTGACAAATGAAATTGCTGATAAATAATATTTCGGACAAATGAGATTTCTGTAAAATGCACTTTTGGATAAATGGGTTTTTTGATAATTACAATGTTGGGAAAATTAGATTTCTTATAAATGCTATTTCAGACAGATGAGACTTCTGTTAAATGCTTTGTCTAATAAATTAGGTTTCTGACAAATGCATTTTCGGACTAATGAGATTTCTGATAAATACAATTGTTGATAAATGATATTAGTAATTAAAAATCCTTACAATTGAGATTACTGATAAATGTAATTTTTAATAAATAAAATTCTTGATAAATCAATTTTTGAACAAACGAGTTTTCAGATAAATGCTATTTCGGATAAATTAAATTTTTTATAATGACAATTTTGGATAAATTAGATTTCTGACAATTTACATTTCGGACAAACGAGATTTCTGGTAAATGCATTTTCAGAGAAATTAGATTTTTGATCATTTAAATTTCGGACAAAAGAGATTTCTGATAAATGTTTTTTTGGATAAATGAGATTTCTGATAAATGCAATTTTGGATAAATAAAATTTGGTCAAATGGATATTCTGACAATTGAGTTTTGGAAAAAATGTGGGCGACCCCTATTATAAGGGTTAGTATCATCACTAACAAGTTGTTAGTGATTGAATATTTAATCTATAGAAATTATTAACAGTAATTTCAACGATTAAAATTGCGAAATGCCAGCTTGCATTTTAACTCAATTCGAAGCCGTTTTAAAACAATTGCTTTAATTAAATTATTAATTAATTTAATTTAATTTAATTTAATAATTAGTTTATTCAAATAATTTGAATCATTCGAAATTTAAATTATTAACAATTCTAAATTTCATTTTAAAATTTATTGTAAAAATGAACTGTAGCTAATTTCAATGTCAGTTTAATCGAAATTAACAATAATTAAATAATTAGTTTATTCAAATAATTTGAATCATTCAAAATTCAAATTATTAACAATTCTAAATTTTATTTTAAAATTTATTGTATAATGAACCGTAATCAATTTTTAGTGGCAGTAGGTTTAAATTTAAATATTATTGAATGATAAATTTATTCAATTTATTTAAATTATATGAAATTGAATTTGTTAACAATGTCGAATTTTATTTGAAGAATTATTGTATGATGAACTATAATCGATTTTAATGACAGTTTTCTGGATTTGAATTTTATTGAGTGATTAATTTATTCTATTTATTTTTTTATTATTCAAATTCGAATTGTTGGCACCTTCAATTTTATTCAAGATTTATTGTGCGAAAATTTGTATTTAATTCAAATAATAACTTATTCGAATCCGAACGCCATAGAGTAGCGAATTTATTTAACCTTTTAACTTTATTTCGAGATTGTAGTTATCACTCAAATCAACTCAATTCGAAACCTAGCGGATGCACAACGGCATATAATTCGAATTTGTTGATTAATTGTGAATCAAGAATGCTTGGAATTTCTAGCTGGTTAACTGAATTCTAATTTCGGATATAATTCGATGCTCGCATTACATGTCTTTTATCTAATTAATAACTGGCATGATTGTCATATTTAATTTTTGAGTTTTCATAAAATGCATAAAGGGTATCTAAATTGTTTTATTGACTTGAACTCCCTAGAACTCCTCCCAACTGAAGCGTAGGAGTATATTTAAGGTAACTAGTGGTTAGCAGACGTATCCACGAGGTAAACGATCCCGCAAATTATAAACGTGATTTGGAACTTTCCAAATTTCGGCAGCTTGGAGCCTCCGACGAACAACATCTTATTTAATTATTGGTAAAATATTAATTATTTATTCTCTGGTTCGTGACAATAAATATTTGTTTACAATTCAAAAGAACTAATTGTTTGATAAGTTGGGAACAAAAATTTCCGAATTTTTCAATTGTCGTTCAATATCTTTACCTCGTTGCCAGACCAGCAAAAATTCTATGAAAGATTTTTTTATCCCATTAGCTTTTTGGATAAAGTGTCATCTTTAATTCCTGCCGATTTTTTTTTAAAATATTACACTAAAGCGTCACACGAGTAGACACAAATGTTCTGTGGTTCACTGAATCAACCAGGTCATTTACGCAAGATCATGTAAATATTCAAGGGCGTAACTTTACCAGCATATTTCCCAAGTGCCTATTTTCTACTTTTTTAAAATTTACACATTTTTACTGTAATTGAGTAATACTAAGTTGGAAATTAAAAACGCTGTGTCTATTTCGCCAGATATCTGTCTATTTAAGATGCTCAAATTATTCTGCCAGACAGCAAACTGGCGATTTAAGGTGCTTAAATTATTTTGCCAGACAGCAAACTGTCGATTTAAGATTCTCAAATTAGCTCGCCAGTATAACGAAAAATAAATAGTAAAAGATTGATGAATTAAGATGAGTAGGTTATTTCGACAGTAAAAGAAAAAATAATAGGTTTCATAATAAACATAAAAATGAGAAATTTAGGTTAGGTTAAAATGTGTCAAAAAACTCAAAATCGTAATAATTATTCTCGTTTATTAACACGATTTTTAAATATATTATATGTATCTATTCGTTTTAAATTGAAATCCGTCTTTATGAACATAGTCTTTTAACTTTAATTTTTTAAAAGTATTAAATGCTTGACGTGTGCAGCTTCGTGTTTGGCGGTAAATTTGAATATTTATTTCAGATTCAATATTATCATATTATTTCTCATTTGCTTGAAAAGTTTTCTGGTTTAAATTTATTTTATAATTTATGTACACTGAGAAAAAAGGTTTAGTTTCACCAACAATATTTTTTAGTTGACCATTGTTGGTTGTAACAACAATATTTTGATTGGTATAACAAAACGATTTGGTTGGCGTAACACATCAATTTTTTTGGGACAACCATATTATTTCGTTGCTCTTATTTGGTTGAACCAAACATAATTTAGTTGAACCAAACATAATTTAGTTGAACCAAACATAATTTAGTTGTGACAACCAAACATATTTTGGTTGTGACAACCAAAAGAGAAATTGGTTGTAAGGGAGCGTTCACATATGATGTCACGCATTTTTTCCAATTTTTTGACCCCTCCCCCCCTCCTGTCACGTCTTGTCACGTAAGAGTAAACACCTACCCCTAAATGGACGTCACGTTTCTTGACACCCCCCCCCTCCTATTTTTGTATTAATTTTTTTAACTTTAATAATAAAAATTCTAAACTAACAATTGTCAATCGGTTTATTACGAAAATAAAAAATATTTAAAAATTTTTTGGGTAACTTTTACCATATTTTTGATAAACCTCGGATTAAAGTCTCAAGTGAAAAATTGTACTCTAGTTTTTAGAAACTTATTTTTATGTTTCTGATAATTTTGCTCAAATTTACCAGAAATGTGGAAATAATTTTTTTAAAATATGAGTTTAATTCTGTATTTGCGACTTTAAGGTAGTATTATACTTTGTAAGTTGTCAAAGATGACTTTAAAAAACAATTTTTTACTCGGTGATAATTTTATTTGAAGCATTGAAAGTTTTTGCATCATATTTTTGACATTTTTGTCTGTCAAAAATGAAAAAATAAAATTTTTTTACTGTGCCTGTTTCGTCACTAGAGGGCGCCAAAGTCAAGATAAAAATAAACTATAAATAGGCAGACAAGCTACAGCCTCACAGAAACATCCCATCTGAAAAATTCAAATGTGGTTTTAAAGCTGATACACCTGGTTAGGCATCCCTCCTAACCCCGATAAAAAATATGAAAAAATAATAAAATGGCTCCAATTTAAAAAAAAAATCACAAAAAATGAGTATTTTTTGTCATTTTTGAGTTGTTAAAAAACAAAAAAAATGAAGTAGATAATCGGATTTAGGGGGGATGCCTGAAGGATTTCATAACGAAGAAATTAATCTAAAGTTTTTTAAAATCGATTAAAAAGAACTTGAGTTATGCTGTCCGCCAGTTTAAAAACATGGTTTTGAGAAAAACGCGTTTAAAGTTTTGTGTGCAATGAGCCGATGTGCATATGTATAACTTTTACATGCGTATAACTTTTTTATTTCTTCGAATTTTAATCTGCAATTTGGGAATTATATTCTTGAGGTAATGTAGACCACAAAAATAAAATAAAAAAAAGTCGATTTTTTGATCGATGCAAAGTATAATACTACCTTAATCTGAGGTCTATCATAAATAAAGTAAAAGTCACCCGAAACATTTTTTCCGTATTTTTTAAATTTGCACTCATTCATTTTCATTCCTGATATTTCGTTAATATAAATTATTACATTGTGATTACAGAATTTTCTTATTTTTCCAACAATAAATACATTGAGGACCAGTTCACATCATATACTTTGAATTTTAAGTATTAAACAATTCATATAAAAAAATAGGAGAATACTGCGATAAATTATTTGATGTTAAAAAATTTAAATGGTAGTTTAAATTAATTTTCGATTTAAAAAAATTTTTCGTGACGTCACGTTTAGGACAACCCCCCCATCCCCATGTCACGTTTTGTCACGTTTGATCAAGACCCCCCCTCCCCCTTATAGCGTGACGTCATATGTGAACGCTCCCTAACATCCAAACATAATTTGGTTGTGACAACCAAACAATTATTAAAAAAAATTGGTGATTAGTTTGTAAGTAAGCTGCCGAAAATAATATAAATAAAATCTAAATAAAAACCAATACCAGACGGCCGGCCGAACCTGGGTCTGATAGTTGAGCCAACGCACAGTGGTCCAAATCGTCAAAAATGTGGTCAAAAGTCTAAAAAGTGCTTAAATCTTTCTAAAAATCATTACTTCGGGGTTTTTGAGGTCACTGATTTTGAAATTGATATTATTTTTTTGAAAAACAACATGGCGAATCCAATATGTCGGACCTGAAATGTAAAAACTACTTAAATCTTTATAATAATCGTTACTCGGAGCTTTTAATGTCACTGATTTTGAATTCGATATTATTTTCTTGAAAAACAAAATGGCGGGTCCAATATGTTGACCCTAAAATGCAAAAACTGCTCAAATCTTTCTAAAAATCGTTTCTCAGTGGTTTTTGAGGTCACTGCTTTTGAATTTGATAATATTTTTTGGAAAAGCATAGTGGCCGATCCAGTATTATGGATCAAAATGAAAAAATGAAAATTAATTTAAAAAAAAATCTGTGTTTAGGAATTTTTGTTCAATTTTGATTGATTTATTTATATAGTTATACTTGCCTGTGAGATATTGTTGAATAACAAATATATAATTAAATAATAAATAATAAATAATAAATAAAATACTGGGATTATTTGAGCAGTTGATACCCAAATTGATGTCCACATCACAAATTTCATATATTAATAAACTTAGCCAGTACAAGCAAGCTATTACAAGTGATGATTGCTGTAAACCTTTAAAAGTATAAACATATTTTATTCATGTGTAAAATATTCCCTATCGACTAAGTGATGTTGTATGATAGCCTGAAACCGTAAAAAACAATAATAATAAATTTTTTATACAAAAAAATAATATTTTTGTGAAGTGCACGTGAGAACTGATTTTCACTTTTTGCACAAAAGGTAACCACAAAAATGCAGAGGCAATTCGTGACAGCTAATTTTGCAATATGATTTGTCAAAATGTATAAGAATTAATTTAAGAACTTAAATTTGACAGGATCTATCAAGACTTTTTTTACAGCACTACTTTTCTCAGATTTTTTTGGGTGCAAAATAAATGCGTTTTACCGATTCAAGTTACTTACAGAATTATAACATTTTACAGTATTTAGAAAGCAAATATTAAGTCAAAAATACACCCATTTATTATTATAATCCATTTTGCCGATTTAAAATTAAACCCGTTGTTTTTTAATAAAAATAGTTCTCCATATTGCGTGAATAGTGAAGAATTACTTTTATAACGTTTGACACTTCCACTTTTGTTTAAAAAGTAAATAAAGTAGCATTTGTGACGACATCTAGTTATTATCGTTGGCATTTTCTAATGCCCTGAAGTACTCTTTAACAAATTCATGTGAAAAAGAACTCGAAAAAAAATTTTTTTTTTACGACTTTTGGCCAGCTTTTTGGGATTTCGGACCACTATGCAACGGTATCTGTTACTGAACTGTCTAGCTATAAGGTTTATTCCATATTGGTCATTCATATCTCTCATGGGCTGGTGGTTAACCTACTGGACTGGCAGCTGGAAAACGCGGGTTCAAATCTTCATAGCTAATGAAATTTTTCTGTTTCAGGTTTTCATTAATATGGAATTACTACATTCTCATCTGATTATATTTGTGTTATTAAATTTATAACATGTAAATTATGTAATTATATGTGTTGGCCGACCAAAAATTCGCACCTGGGTTAGTTAGCTCCCAAATAATTTTTTTTTTTATGATAACCAAAATTTTTGTTATTCCGAATAAAAAAATATAGTTGTGACAACCAAAAGTTTTTGTTATGCCAACAAACAACACTGAACCAAATAATTTGGTTGGCTTAACCAATTTTTCGTTGCTATGACTAAACATTTTTCTCAGTGTAGGCTGATTAAACTTGTGAAGAAAAATGCTCTCACCTGATTTCAATGTTGACGTTTCTCGCTCTTTAAAGACAAAAGAAATAAGTTAATGTCAATTTATTGGAAATAATAGAGTGGCACAAATGGGGGAACTACAATTTTGTTGCTATAAAAATCAGTGAAATATTATTTTTCAAATATTTTTAAAATTTCGGAAAATGATTAAAAAATATTTAGATATTTTTTAAAGCAACAAAATAGAAGTTCCACCACTTCTGCCACTCTATTATTTCTAATAAATCAACATTAACTAATTTATTTGGTCTTTAAAGAGCGAGAAACGTCAACATTGAAATTAGGTGAGAGCATTTTTCACCACAGGTTTGATCAGCCTTTTATTATTACATTTTTAAATTATTATTTGCTTTATTATATATATTTTGCGCAAGGGTTACTAATTTATACACATATACGTACATTATAATAGAGCAAATAATAATATAAAAATGTAATAATAAATATTTAAGGCAAGAATATAAACTACTATTATTAATACTTACATAAATTATATAATGTATTTTAACCAGAAAACTTTTCAAGCAAATGAGAAATAATATGATAATATTGAATCTAAAATAAATATTCAAATTTACCGCCAAATACGAAGGGGTTGCAAACGGCAAGCATTTCATACTTTTAAAAAATTAAAGTTAAAAGACTATGTTCATAAAGACGGATTTCAATTTAAAACGAATAGATACATACAACATATTTAAAAATCGTGTTAATGAACGAGAATAATTATTACGATTTTGAGTTTTTTGACACATTTGTAACCTAACCTAAATTATATAGTTTGGCAGTATTCGGTATCGCCATAGGAAATACCTATCATAGACGTACTTTTATAGCAAGAACATAATAGTCTAAACGCAACCACCAACATAACAGTCTAATCCTGTTATACTCTTTACGATTGCACTATAACGATGTTCCTTGCTTTTGGCCTATATAACGTCTTTGCGTTTAGACTATTATGTTCTTACTATAAAAATAAGTCTATGATAGATATTTCTTATGGCGATACCGAATACTGCAAAACTATATATTGTTGCTTTTATAAGTTAGCAAACTGAAATAGGAAAATACTATAGAGTAATCTAATCCCTACTAAAAATTAGGACAGAATTGGTCAGAAATCTGGTCAGGAAGTCTGACCATTTTAATCCAGTTTTGTTTCGTTTCTGGACGAATCTGGTCAGAAACATAGTATAACTGGTGAGGAACTTTCAAAACTGGTCACAATATTTCCGCTGGCTCCGCCCTTTTACCAGGGACGAAGTAGGGTGTTTTGGGTCCTCTCTTGAAGAAAAAAGAAAAAATTACACAAAAAAAAGTCTGTCTAGCTGGTATCGATCCCGGGACCTTTAGCCTGAAAGTCGGACGTCTTGAACACTGTGCCATAGAGCCACTTGTAACTCCATTTCTTTTCAAATATACTTAAATGTTGTTTAACTTTTAGCTGATGTAATAATTTCGAGATTTTATTTGATATGTAAGATATGTTTTAAAAAAAATTAATGACCTAAATATATGTGGTATTGTTACAAAATTTAAAATACAATAATAAATTAATCATTATGCTAAGATACCACATTGGTTCACTAAAACGGTATAATATTTGGAATTTGATAATTTTATATGGCTCACATAACCTATAAATGTACTATGAGAAAATAACAAATTACAAATACAAAAGTAGATATACCTTTAAATACTTATAATTTCTATTAGAGTATTATATTTTTAAATGTATGTAGAACTTTGAGTTCGTAATTTCAAAAAATAATAGTGTTTGTTTTATTATATGAAGCGAGTAAGTTAATTACTTATCATTAGTAAATTATGAGCATTAAACGATTAACACGCAGAATATAATTCTAAACTTGTATAGTGTAATATAAATTTGTTATTTATAATTACAAATTAACGTAATATAAAATATAAGTTATATATACGTTGAGAAATAGTCGCAGTCTTAAAAATAGTGGAAGTTGAATGGGAGGAGCTTAGTAACTGTATGGTTGGAAATGGTGAGACCCGTCACAAGTGGTGAGAGTAATCTACAGATATGGTTAGATATGGTATAATTTATAAAAAATTGTTGGATTTGCTTCAAACTTTTTATCTACTAGTTTTTGGGGTCGCTGTTTACGATTCTGACATTTATTTGATGAAATTCAAAATGGCGGATCCAATATGGCAAACTAATTTATAAAAAATTGTTGGATTTGCTTAAAACTCTTTATGTAGGGATTTTTAGTATCGCTGATTACGAATCTGAGATTCGTTTTACAGAATTTAAAGATGGCGTGTACAATATGGCGGAGGAATTTTCTTTAAAAAATTTGGACTTTCTTGAAACTTTGTACATTGGTTTTTTGTGGTTGATGATTACGAGTTTGAGTTCAGTTTTACAGAAGGCAGAAGGATAGATTAATTACGGACTATAATTCAGTGGTAATTATATATTATCCATTTGTTACTTCCGTGCAGAAACAAAAGAAAGACCAAAAAGAGAAGGAAAAGTTCGAAGTAACAAAAGACACACTGTAAAAAAAATTACTTGCAGAATTACAATGCAAAGTATTTTTCCGCCCCAAACATTAAATTTATATTGTAGTATTCCATCGTAATACGTGATAAAAATACAACTCGACTGTAAAACTACACTTCGAGTGTAGAACTTCATCGTGTTGCGATGAACATATTTATTCGTTTTGAAAATGGCTTGTAAATGTTTCACGTATAACGTGGTGAAATCACAACGCGTTGTAAAATTACTACGTAACACGATGGAAATATTTCGTTTCACGTATCACGTAGTAATATTACAATGCATTTTGATTTCTCTGCATCGTCTGTGATTTCACGGCGTCGTACGTGAAATTGTTGCATGTCGTTTGAATATTTTCATCGTAACACGTTGTAAATTTATCACGTGTCACGTGAAGCGATTTATGTCCATCGTGTCACGGTGTAAAAATATAACGAAATTTTTTACAGTGCAGTCAAAAGTTGATTAGCATGTATTTTATATTTAAAAAAGCGCATTTCAGAAAAAACCATTTCCATTTTCAATTGCGCAGGTTTGTGCATTCAATGTCAGTTTTACATTGTGAAACAGGGTTCCACTAGTAACATGCAAATCTAGTTTGGATGGAAGCTGGTAGAAATCTGGAGACTCTTAGAAAGACTGCGATGTTGTCGATCGAGAGTGACCAAATACTCCCTATACCTCTGTTTCAAATTGTTGAAATGCGGCACAATCGAATCACCAGAGAGGTCGAGCCATTCGTCCAACGAGCCACAGTCTTAAAAAAATTGTTTTATTTGAAGGTACCAATTAAATTTTTTATTACGAGAGGGTGGTATCATACCGACCCCTGGTACCATACCCACCTCCCTCTGTTTCTCAGAGATCGTGTTACTAGACAATTTGTGAATGCCATTAAAAGAACACTTTCATAACTCTGACATTTTGACCATAGGTATAATAATTTCTTGGTCCAATTGTATCTCGGAATTTTACGTAAAATAAGTTTTTTGAAATAATATTTTTTGTTTTTGACCTATCTTGAACTTAAGTTAAAAGTGTTGAATTGCGTTCAGGAAAATTTGAGTATAAGTTTTTTTGGTTGCTTATGGCCTCAACTTTAATACACAATATTCAAATTCAAACGCTTTCATTGACATGAATGATCGGCAAGACATTTTGTGAAAATAGTGGGGGTGGTACGAAACTGACCCCCCCCCCTTTTTCTTGCGTTATAATTGTAACTAAATTATTTGTAATTACCAGATAATACCTACAAATGTATTATTATAAAATAACAATAATTAAGCTAAGATAATATAGCTTGTAATTAAGATCAGACTAAAAACACTCATTTTTTATTGTATTGGTAATTATTTTACTGTTATTCTGAAAAAGGCCTTAAATAATGTATTTAAATAAAGTAAAAATAATTCAAGTTCATTCTAGTTTGTTGTTTTTTAATTCAAATTACAATACAAGTTCAAAATTTTGTTTGTTTTCGCTATTTCCTGCAATAAAAATAGGGGGTCGGTTTCAGACCACCCTTTTTGAGTTTGTCGAAAACGTCAATTTTCGATTTTCTTTCTGTATCTTCCACTTAATGAGATCCAGAGCCTCGGCAACCAGTGGAAACATGGAAAAATGATTGCTTTGCTGAAAAAAATTTGACCTCAGCAATGAAACAAGTTTTTGTCACCTTTTTAGCTTTTGCCTTTTAGGGGGTCGGTTTGGGACCACCCTCCCCTACTTGAATTTAAAACTGAGAGCTTTTTAAGTCTCTGCAGAAAATTGCTTAGGATATCTACTTTCATCCATGTTATGTATTCTAATTAACCAAGAGATGATCATACCGAAAACTTGGTAAGACAAATGAAGTCTATCTGTTTCTAGTCTGACCGCATAGTTAGGTGTGTTAAGCGGTAAGGATAATAATTTTTTGAAAAAACCAAGCTGGACTCTCTCGATCAAATCCAAGTGCGAGGCACTTCATATCTGCGCCTGATACAATAGAACGCTTAGGCAGAGGCTTTGAAATATCTTGTTGTACGTTTACCATGCATTAGCTTTACTCTTATAAATTATTTTAAGTGGGGCACCCACCCCCGTATTCGCAGAGCTAATAAATTTCTCTGCAGTGGCCAAAAACGTAGTGGATTCATTCAGCAAAACTCCGAGATACGAAAATTCGCTAACAACATCTGTTCTGTCGTCTCCGAACTTAAAAGACACGTAATTTGGCCCCATATTAGGGTTTCTTTAAAAAATTATAATTTTTGTCTTTTTAACATTAACAGTAAGATTCTTTTGTGCACAATACATGCTTAACACTTTTAAATTCCTACTGGGGGAATTTACCCCCAGTACTACTGTAAAAACGTGCTTGTTATCTGTCGTAAGAAGGTAGGTATGTACTTACATGTGTACGCATATAAGATCTCAGGTGACACAGACGAGATCTTGCATAAGATCTTATGTAAGAACGTAGGTTAGAACGCATGTAAGTTCTTATATTAAGTTCCGCCATACGCCGCGTATAACGTTACTCAATATGAAATTGAAACAGCGTTCTTATATTAGTTCTCATCTGCGTACGTATGTAAGAACACAGGTGCGAACACACCTAAGTATTAAATTAAATATTTTAAATTAAATATATTATTAAAAAAAAATTCTCACCAACGGGATTCGATCCCATCTAACCTGAGCCTAAGTACGCCTTAAACCCTTCGGCCACCGTAGTTATAGAAACAACTTTACAAAATCTTAGTCATGTCTTTCCGGAGAAATTTATGTATTAAACATGAGTAAAATTTTTTAAAGTTGTTTCTATAACTACGGTGGCCGAGGGGTTTAAGGCGTACTTAGGCTCAGGTTAGATGGGCTCGAATACCGTTGGTGAGAATTTTTTTTAATAATATATTTAATTTAATACTTAGGTGTGTTCGCACATGAGTTCGTAAGTGTGTTCGCACCTGTGTTCTTACACACGTACGCAGATGAGAACTTATATAAGAACGCTGTTTCAATTTCATATTGAGTAACGTTATACGCGGCGTATGGCGGAACTTAATATAAGAACTTACATTCGTTCTAACCTACGTTCTTACATAAGATCTTATGCGAGATCTCGTCTGTGTCACCTGAGATCTTATATGCGTACACTAGTGTGGCCCAAAAAAACTGATTTTTTGAAATTTCAAGTTATCTCTTCAGTTCTATATTATCAATAGTGAGTTGTATTACCTCATTTTTTCAATTTTTTAAATTAATATTTAGAGGTGGCGCATTGCGATTTTCTCTGTTATGGGATTTATCATTGAAAATAAGTGCTGAATTTTCATCTCTTAGTTTTGCATACTTATCAACATCCAATTGTAACATCCATCTAAAGAGGACTTAAGAAGGACGATAAAAGTATTTTACAACCAAAAAAACTTTTAAAAATGTGAAAATGTAATTACTATTTCATATTGAAAACCACGATTTTGGCATACTTTTAAGGCTCTTTTCTCCTACTACATGTACCTATTCTTATGTCAAATTTATATCAAACAAAAATTTATCTTTAGCTGAACAAATAGAATAAAACGAAAAATAATTGGAAAATATTAAGTAGTAGAAAAATTGAAAAAATAAATACAGATTTCGCGGGTTTTCTCGGTTTGAAGGGAAAATATATGCTTTTATGACCATCATAAAAATGAAAGTGATCCTTGCCTCCATCCGACGACTGATTTGAAAAGAAAAATACATTTTTCGGGTAGAAGGACCTTTTTTTTAAGTTGAATTGTCAATCCTAATAAAAGAGTTTACGAACTCATAATGTGGTAGTTAGTACGAACCACACACCCTTTACAAGGAAGGACTAGATTTATAAGCGTGAAGTGACATTTAAAAAAAAATTCCTTATATTTGTCGAAAACTTTGACAACGATGCGCCACCTCTAAATATTAATTTAAAAAATTGAAAAAAAGAGAGGTAATATATTTCACTGCAAAGAATATGAAACTGAAGAGATAAATTAAAATTTCAAAAAGTCAGTTTTTTTGGACCACCCTAGCGTACACATGTAAGTACATACCGACCTTCTTACGACAGATCACACGCACGTTTTTACAATAAGGATAACAACATCATCTGCTTATTCCATTGAGTTAACTTCTAACCTGCTGTTAATAGATAAGCCTCTACAACCCTGGCAAATAAGCGTCACCGATTGCGGACTGAAAAGGTGCCGATAAAGTCCGCATTTGGTACCGAATCGGTCCTGACGTTAGAAATTAAAATGCATATGTTCCAATTAACTTGTACAGTATTTATTTAATGAAATTATTTAATTCTATAATCATTTTAATAAGTATTATTATTTATTATTGAAAGAAAAAGTAAAAAAAAATGTAAAATTTGAATTCTATATTTTTTACTTTTTCTTTCCTTAATAAAAAATAATATTTATTAAAATAAATATAGAATTAACTAATTTCATTAAATAAATACTGTACAAGTTAATTGGAACATATGAATTTTAATTTCTAACGTCAGGGCCGATTCGGTACCAAATGCGGACTTTATCGGCACCTTTTTAGTCCGCAATCGGTGACGCTTATTTGCCAGGGTAACCATGACTCCTTAAAAATTCTCCGAAATCGACAATAAATAGTGAAAAAAGTAAAGAGCTCAGTACTTCACCATGCATTACTCCTCTTGTGACCTCGACTGGCGTGGTTAAACCACGTTTAGTTTTAACTGACACGGTGGCAGATTCATATAGACTACGGATAATAATAATAATTTTTGAGAAAAAGTAAGTTGATTGCTCTCCATTGATAATATTTGAGAAAAGGACTTTTGATCTATCGGAGCAAATTGTGAAGGATTTTTTTAATAACATAAAAAAACACTACCACATCTCTTATAAAAAGTTTATTAACGACGTTTCGTCAACATTTTGTTGACAAAATATTCTTGCAAATATTTTGCATAACAAATTAAAAAAAATTGTGCCAGCACCAGCTTCACATATTAATAATAGCCTTGAACTTAAAGAAAAAATTAAAAATTACAATATCCCAAAAGACTATGTTCTTATGTCACTTGATGTAAGCTCTTTATTTACAAGTGTTCCTTGTGAACTAGTAATAGAAAGCTCGGATAAAAGATAACATCAAATTAGTAATAAATATGACATACCATATACCGAAATAATTGATATTACAAAATTTTTATTTAATAATACCTATTTTCAATTCAATAATAAGTTTTATCACCAAATACATGGGACCTCAATGGGTTCACCCATTTCACCCTTCTTTACAAATATTTGCATGGATGATTTGGAAATAAGTTGCTTAACTACCTTAAGACAAAAATACAATTGTAACATTCTTTTTTATTTTAGATATGTCGATATGTTCACAAAGATTTCGTTGAAATAGTTGTGGCCGTGTTTAACTCATACCACAAAAAGTTACAATTCACTTATGAAGTAGAAATAAACAACAAAATAAGTTTTCTTGATTTGACACTAAAAAAAATAATAGACTCATCACCGACTGGTATCAAAAACCAACTTCTTCTGGTAGGATGTTGAATTTTTTATCTAATCATCCTATTAATCAAAAAAAGAATATTGTTTTTAATCTCATAGATAGAACGATCTCACTTTCTCATAAGAGTTTTCATAAAAAAAATATTGAAATCTCTTTAATTAATAACAATTATCCTTTAAAGTTTGTTAATGACTGTGTTACTGAGAGACTTAATTTTATTAGATTCAAAGAGAAAAATAATAACACGGATTAAATGAATTTGAAAAAAATGTTGTACGCACAACAACAAAAGATTGTTATCCCTTACAAAAGTAATAAATTTTACTCCAAATGTAAACATAAATTAAAAAATTACAATATTTGTTCCATTCCTAAGGTTGAAAAATCATTAAACAATATTGTCAAATTAGGTAAAGATCGATTAGACAAGTAGAATAAGTGTGGAGTTGTATATAAAATTTCACGCAAAAGTTGTAACGCTGTATATTATGGATAAACAAAGAGAAGTCTCCAAAAGCGTATATCTGAACACATTACAAAAAGAAATACAAATGTAAACTCCGTTATTAATTCACATTGTATCAGCAATAATCACGAATTCGATTTTGATAATGCTAAAATTGTAGATGAAGAACGCGATTGGAGGAAGCGTACCCTTTCCAAAATGATATTTATTAATCATGACTCCAATAGCATAAATGAAAAAGAAAATTCATAATAATAAAGTGCTTGCACTCTTTAGGCATGAAACACTATATTTGGGTGGGAAATACAAGGTTGTTTTTGGTTCCCAAGGTTTTCCAGGAGTAATTTTTGGCGCTGAACACGAATCTGAAGTCAAAATGACGATCGGACTTCATGGAAATTGTTAAACCACCTGTGCTGGTCGGATTATTATGGCAATTTGTCTGTCCGCACTGCGTATCTTTTTGGTTTTATGCCGCATTTGGGGGTATAATACAAGAATATATTTGGTTCTCAAGGTCTTCTTATAGTATTTTTTGTCGCTGATCATGAATCTGAAATTCATTTAACGATTGGACTTAATGGAAACTGACAAATCGTCCTGTCATAGGACGATTATTAAATTCATTTTGTCTGTCCGCACTGCTTATCTGTATGGCTTTATGTCGCATCTTAAGTCATTATCGTGAATGTAGAGTGGTTTTAAGAGTATTTTCTATCCCTAAACATAAACTGTAAATGAAATTGATGATTTGATTAAATAAAAATTGCTAAACTGGCTTTTATTGGAGCAATATTATAAAAATTCAGTTTGTCTATCCGCACTTCCTATCTGTGTGGTATTTTGCCGCATCTTATGTCATTCTCGTGAATGTAGAGTGGTTTGAAGAGTGTATTTTTTATCGTTAAACATAAATTTTGAATGAAATTGATGATTTAACCAAATGGAAATTGCTAAACTGGCAATTCAAGCAATATCATGAAAATTTAGTTTGTCTTTCCGCACTATTTTAAAGTATGGTCTTATATTCAGCACCTTATGTTATTATTGTAATATACAGCGGTTTGAAGAATATTTTTTTACAGTAAAAGACAAATTTTCATTTAAATTAATGAAATTGATGATTTGACTAAATGGGAATTGATGAACTGGCTGTTATTGGAGTAACATTATAAAAATTCAGTTTGACTGTTCGCACTATTTTGAAGTGTGGTTTTAAGCAGCATCTTATGTTATTGTTGTAATAACGTACATCGGTTTTGAGTATATTTTCAACAGCAAAAGACAATTTTAAATTAAATTAATGAAATTTATTATTTAACTAGCTGTTATTGGAGTACCTAATATTGTGAAATTCTTTTTTTTGCATAAATTTTTTGTATAAATTTTGATTTAATTAAGTTAATTTAAGTTTTTAAAAAATCAGCTGATTTTTGGAAAATTCAAAAAAATAATTTTATGGCAAAATTTAAACAAAATTGAGTCTGAGAGATCTTCTTAGTGATATTTTAAATAATTCCACAAAGTTTAGTGTCAAAATATTTATTATTTTAAAAGAAAGTTTGTGGACAAATTTTACTTATACCAGTGACGTCATTCTCCATCACATGCGTTTAAAAAAAGATATTTTAATTTTAAAAAAATTACTTAAATAAGAGCCAAGAATATTCCCCACTTAAATTAATTAAAATTTAAGCTTACCCTTAAAATTTAAAGAATTCTTATGTACTTTGTAGAATTTAACTATCCACTAATTTATATTGATGTATTTAACATAAAATTATATTAATATTATTATTATTTAATAATATATAACTAATAATTAAAGTATATTAATAATACGTAATAATAATTGAAGAGAATATCTTCTGTTTAAAGCCAATAATTTTATTATAGAAAAACAAAACAACAATTTTGTATTTTCGTTTTTGGCCTAATTGCGGTCGTTTGTTGAAAAAAGGTAAGGCAAGTATTGAATAAAAATAATTAAAATTTTTATTTTGAGTAAAAATTTTTTTTTTTTTACTTTGTTACTGATTGATGAGCATTTAATATATCTTTAAAAGGCATTATCTCATTCGATATTTTAATAATTTTTTCGTACTCGGTTACGATGAACACCAAACCATTTTCTGAAAAGTAAATTTGTTTTATTTGTTAGATTATGTCAATACAAATTTACTCACAAATTTATCACAAATTTACGTATTTACTCACGGACAGTTGTATGTTGCGTTGTCTAGAGTAAAATCAAAAAAGTATCTGAAGATACATGCTTTAAACTCTGCATTATTTAACAATCCAAAAGATTTAAAAAGCTCTTACATAAAAAATATTGTGTATCATGAAATATTGTAACTAGGCGTTTTTACATTTTCAATTAAATAAAAATCATTAAATTAGAGTTGTTTAATGGTTATTACACAGGGATTTTAATGCTCTTTTATAAGTTAAAATGTAGCGAAAGATAAATAAAAATAATAATAAAAGAAAAGAAAATCATAAAAATGGCAAAAAATTTAATATAATATAAATATATATGAAATTGAATGGTAATTATAACAAAAACAATGAGAAAAATATCATTGAAATTAAATAACCTATTATTTTAATGTTATTAATTAAAAGTTTATTTCATTTAAATCTAAAGTAATATATTTATTTGTATGAAATAAATATTAAATTCATAATGTTAAATTAATTGGTTTTTTGTTCGATAAAACAAAAACAAATGGCAATTATAATAAACTCTATTGTAGTAGCTTCAATGATATAGTTATTTTAAATGTATCATAAATTTATTAATAAACTGATGATTTAAAAAAAGACTTAAGTATATACGTTTTTTAATTTTAGAATAACCTGATATAAATATTAATTTATTATCAAATTAATTGTAATCCTTAAATACATTTCAAAGTAAACAGACTCACTAAAAGAACAGTCTGGTTAGAATAACCAAAATTCTGGTAAGGGTATATTTAACATTGTGTTTCTGGTTCAATTAACCAGAGTTCACGTTAAATCAATCAAAATTGTGGTTAAGTTAACTAGAACTTCGGTTAAAATACCCAGAATAAAATTTTAAGTACAACCTAACCATAATTTATAATTTTTAATTTTAATATATTTTGTTAATATACTTTGTATTATGTTGAAATATATGTATTATGTTTTTATGTAAACTTTTTATTTTATTGTAAAATAAACTATATAAAATGCAATGTTTCTCGCGCGCGTTCGCGCGCGCATACTTTGCTAGTTTTTAATAATTTGGTTAAAACCTATAAATCACTTTTGCGGGAAAATTTCTCCATTTCTTAAATATCAATATTAATTTACTTGCTAATTATACGTTAATTGTTTGTTTTGTTTCAACAATGAGAGTTTCCATACCAAAAAGATCAAAGTTGCAAGTCAAGTTTTTGATTTTGATCAAAGTTGGTCAATTGTATTGTCCAAGCCAAATTTTTGGAGTAGATTTTCAAATTGTTTAAAAAAGGTTTTTAAAAAGATGAGGTTATAGAGAAGAAAAAAACGCATCTTTTTTTTCTCTTCAATTTTTTTGTAGAATGCATACTTTTAATAATAAAAATTAAAAACACGAAAAAAAATTTTTGTAAAATCAATTACCTTTTTATAAATATCACATCATTTCTCAGCTATTTATTATTGAAATTAATTAAAATTTGGTACACGTATACAGTATATGCGTCCGCCATATTATCATGTACTACGGTCGTCAGCTGTTCTCCCTGTTCTCTATCCCTCTAGCGTAGACACATGATAATATGGCGGACGCAACGATAGAAATAAATAACGTTCGACAATTCTTCTTATGATTCCTTACTTCTACGATTATGAGTTTCAAATTTTGCGAGAAAAACTTCCTTAATACTAAATGAAAAACTTTCTCGCTACAAGTTAGCGGTATTTTAAATCATTAATAGAAATTTTTGACTTCAAAGTTAGAAAACTAATATTATTGAACTTATTACTTTTGTATTAAATATTATTAAACAATATCATTTTTTAAAGGTTTTACTGTGCTTGCAGGCTTTACCAGTATATACTGCATACGTGTACCAAATTTTAATCAATTTCAATAATAAATAGCTGAGAAATGATGTGATATTTATAAAAAGGTAATTGATTTCACAAAAATTTTTTTTCGTGTTTTTAATTTTTATTATTAAAAGTATGCATTCTACAAAAAAATTTAAGAGAAAAAAAAGATGCGTTTTTTTCTTCTCTATAATCTCATCTTTTTAAAAACCTTTTTTAAACAATTTAAAAATCTACTCCAAAAATTTGGCTTGGACAATACTTTTACGCGTGTTCGAGCGCCTAGCGAGTTATTGCATCCGGCTACTCAATTTGTAGTATTAAGGTGTAGTAATAACTTAGTCAAGTATTTTTGAAAAATTTCCAAAATTTTAGGAATTACGTCACTTTGAATTTTTTACCCTTTATTTTTTCAAATTCTTGTCATTTAAAGAGTTTTTAACCGATTTCAATGAAATTTATAGGGTATATGTAGAAAACTATAAGGTTTTAAATAAATTTGAAGTAGATTTGAAAACTTCAAAAATTCATGTAGAAAAACACAAAAAAAAATTTTAACCTTTTTTTCTATGTGTGCTAATTCATATTTTTTATTTTCGTCACAATATAATGAAAGCTTTTTATTTTACCTTTATTTAAAAAAAAAAATTGATGTAGGGTCTCTTAGTTCCTAACTACTATCTATGAATATTATAAGAAATAAATAAATTTTTATGAATTAATAACCAATGGTAGTGTCAAAAAGTTTAAAAGTAGTTTTCATTCAATTAATTTTACCGCAAGTAAGACAGAAATTTAAATGCAATTGAAGGTGATAAATTTGCCAATCTGAACTAATAGTCTAACAATTGTGAAACAATGAATAATGTATTATACAAATTTTTCTTTGTCGAAAGTTACAGGTACGTAGCTAGGAAGGGCCCAGGGGGACCGGTCCCCTCCGAAAATTGTTTACTCGTTGAAATTTTTTTTTTCTAAAAAAACTTTTTTGCTACAGGAGCTACGGGCATGGAATTTTTGCCCTCCCCTCCGACAAAAATTTCTGGCTACTGGCCTGGACAGTAACTCAAAAAACTGTAAGGCATAAAAAAGCGTTGCAGATTAATTTAATCTTACTTTACTACTAAACTCCAACCATTGGTTTTTTGTGACTTACACTTTAAGCCTAGTAGTTATTCCTATTAATTTATTTTTAAAAATTGAAAAAAGTGAAAAGAAAAAACTGAAACAATTTTCTGGTTTCGCTATTGTTGAAGCTCATCAATACTACGTAAATTATTGTTAAAAATAGACCAAAACGTATTTACAACTATACATATATATACATATTTACAAGATTATTCGACTTCATGTGGTTGCCGGGACTATTTCATCGTTTTGCTTTTCGAGTAAACTTCTTTTATAGAGCAGATTTCTGTATTATCTACAGTGTTTGTGTCAATAAAAGCAGAAAATCGTTTGCAGAGAATCTTCAAAATCGAAAAATAGAAAAAAAGGTTGAAATTTTTTTTGTGTTTTTCTACATGAATTTTTGAAGTTTTTAAATCTACTTCAAATTTATTTAAAACCTTATAGTTTTCAACATACACCCTATAAATTTCATTGAAATCGGTTAAAAACTCTTTAAATGACAAGAATTTGAAAAAATAAAGGGTAAAAAATTCAAAGTGACGTAATTCCTAAAATTTTGAAAATTTTTCAAAAATACTTGACAAAGTTATTACTACACCTAAATACTACAAATTGACCAACTTTGATCAAAATCAAAAACTTGACTTGCAACTTTGATCTTTTTGGTATGGAAACTCTTCAATGTTATTATAATTAGAATCTGTACGTACACATTAACTTCGATTAACAGTTTGTCCTTTGTTTTGGACATAAACAGATGTAAACAATTTTACAGTTCGACAAAATCACGATTTCGTGATGTTCATTTTATCTGTTTACTTATTTATTTATTTTTTTAAAAAAATGTGACTTCCGTTTTTTAATAAACCTTTCTATTAACAAAAACTAGGACGAAAATTTGTGTTTTTCGTGCTAAAAATTATTTAAAAAATTCATTGTGTTTTTACAGCCTGAAGAGGTCAACGAAATGTTAACGAAACGTCGTGAATAAACTCTTTATAAGAGATGTGGTAGTGTTTTTTTATGTTATTAAAAAAAACCTTCACAATTTGCTCCTATAGATCAAAAGTCCTTTTCTAAAAAATTAATCATTTTTGTGCTAATGCCCAGTTCATGCAACCTCTTCCACAAAAGACCATGGTGAACAGAGTCGAATGCCCCCTTAAAATCTATAAATGGAACGTAAACTATCACCTTAGGATTGCTAAGGTGAATCTGTACAAGGGACCTCAAGGTAAAAAGGTTATCTAAGCATCCTCTTCCTCGCCTGAATCCCGATTGAGATTCTTGGAGAAGATCCCGTTCAGAAACCCATCCCCGCAGTCTATTCCATAATATTTGCGTAAATACTTTTGTTATACAGTTGAGCAGGGTAATGGGCCTATATTTATTCGGATCATCAGCATCCCCCCTTTTAAAAATCATAGACATTAGAAGAGAACCGTATAAGTCAGGCATAGCTTCATCAGACTTGACTTTATAATAAATAGTTTGTGAATAGTTTAACCAGTTGTCAGGCATTCTCTTCAAAAAGAGTCTTGTCAGACTTTGAGGTGAGTACCATTGTTACATCCTCGGGCCACTTCCCCCTAGTAGTATACCTAAAATACTCAAATTGTTATAAAACTACAAAAAATCAGAAAAAGGATGACTACAGGTTGATTTTTGATATCTTTAAAACTAAAGATTATTACTTGCGTATGCTTAGTAGAAAAGAAGTAAATAATATACATGGCGATGTAGATGGTCTAAGTAGAAATATTATTACCACAATAACAAAGGTGGCGTGTGGTCTGGGGATGAAAAGTGGTGGGCGCAAACAAGAGGTTTGAGTAGTCGAAATAAAGCCTGTTTGACAGAGACTGTATTGAGGCTAAACAGAGTGCCGGCGAGGCTCTAGAAACTTATAAGCGAAACGAATTTTCTGAACCCGCACGTTATTTTTATCTTGAAATAAAAAAGCAATATAAGAATGTACTAAGATTTAAGAGAAGTGAGCATGAAACTGCATCTATTGTATTGCTTGCAAATACTCGTGACTCGAGAGATTTCTGGAGGCTCGTCAACGGTTTTCGGCAAAAGCAAACATATGTTGACATCATAAACACTGCTGAGTGGCACCAGCACCTTTTGAATATGGGTCATTTCGGAGAAAAGTTAAGGTCAATATCTCAGATATTTCTCAATTTTTCTTTATAAGCATTTTTTTTGGGATACAAATAAATATTTCAAAAATTAATTTAAAAATTGTTATAGTTATTCAAGATATTTGCATTGCAAATTTGTTGGTACTTTTTTTTCAATGTGTTATATCTTCGTTAATTTTCAAAATTACGAAAAAAGTTAAGAATCCTTTTTGGAGTAAAAAATACTGACTTTTAATAAAAAAATTTTAAATTTAAAAATATTAATTTTTTCAATTATTTATTTAAAAATTAATGTTTATTTATTTTTTTAAACAAAGGTGCAATCACTTTTTTCACTAAAAAATTTTTTTTCATAAGCTTTGGGATGTCTTTTATAAACACACAAATTTTCAAGATGGCATCTGTTTTTGTTTTTAAATAATAAATCTTCAAAATTTAGACTTCTTAGTTGTCGCGTCAGAAAGAATTAAACTATGTTCAGCGTAGAGCGGTATGTATGCGTGGCACGCATTCGATATTAACAAATTTTGTTTATCAAAAAGAAGTACAATTTTTTAAAAGTAGAATATCTCTACACACGTGTAATATTGAATGTTTTAGTTTGTAATTTATATATTTCATGAATTAAACGCAGCAGTTAATTTTACTAAAACTTTTTATTTCTGAAGTGTAATTCGCCTCGAAATGTTTAAGTTACTTTGTTAATAATTATGTTAAATGTTTTAATAACTAAACAAATTAATTTTTTTTTTTTTTTTTTTGATAGAAGGATGAAAGAAGATAAACAAAAATGAAGTCATTCGGACAATGTAGTTTAATGCTCGAAAATTGTTTCCGACGTTTCGAAATCGAAATGATTTCCTCTTCAGGGAGTCTAGTGATATAAAATAAAATAATTTTTTAAAATCAAAGAAGTACAAAGTATTATGTATAAAAAAACTTAACAATAATAATTTTAAAAATAATAAATGAAAAATAAAAATAATTACAATAGTAAGGAAATTATAAAAATAATTATGAAATCAAATCATACCAGTAATTAAAGCATAAACAAAAACAGAAATTCATGAAGAATTTCAATCGTCACAATGGTATAAAACATCTCTTAATACGAAGTCGTCAATACATTTATATAAAAGAGAAAACCAGTGTTCAGAGTCAGAAATGCTATAATAAAAATAATTTATGAAAACATTAAATTAATAGTTTATTTACTCTCCCTTACGGGTTCGAGGGCCACCGCTCCCTTTACAGTTCTATTACATACACGCTTTTCTCCTCTCTTC
This sequence comes from Ganaspis brasiliensis, assembly GCA_037103525.1. Lineage (NCBI taxonomy): Eukaryota > Metazoa > Arthropoda > Insecta > Hymenoptera > Figitidae > Ganaspis > Ganaspis brasiliensis. The sequence continues at coordinate 87,970 of JAZKLR010000677.1, forward strand.
CACCCAACTTAAATCTAATTTCTTACTTATATCTATTACAAAATCGCTTAATTTCTAAAATTTGTACATTTTCAATTTCGCTTTCCCTATCTTTAGTGCCAGTGCCAGGGCTTCCGTTTCCTATTACCTTATTTTCATTCTTCGTTTCCACCTTTACTTTATGTTTTAGATTTCTTTTCCTATCCGTCGCTTAGACTGTTTTTTTTCTTTTGTCTTCCAGCTCTCTCATCCATTTTTCTCCCTTTCCACTCTCATCCAAAATCTCACACACTCTCTCCCCTATCCCTCTATTCACATCCTTATCCACCATACATATATCCAAAACATGTGCCCAGTCCTCAACCTCGTACATACACAGTCTGCATTTTCTGTCCTCTTCTACCTTCCAGTATTTGCATTCATTCATCCCTTCTCCCATCCTAAATCTAATCACCCTATTCCATTTACACTCTTTTTCCATCCTCCTTAAATACTCCGGCGTTTCCTCTCCTTTTATCATTCTATACCACCTGTTGTATTTTGATTCCGTTATCATTTTCCACCTCTCCTCCCGTTCCTTCTTTTTCATTCTTCTCTCTATATCCTCCCAACCCCCTATTCTTTCTCCTGACTTTAACACTTCTTTGAGTGCTTTTTGCCTCCTCTCCTCCCAATTCGACATACTACTATCGCCCCTGTCCGCTCTATCCTTTATCTGCTTCCAGCACAGCTGCGCGATACTACTTCCTTTCCCTTGTTTCAACTTCTCTTCCATCCCCCACGCTCTTTTCCTCTGTCTTATAATCATTCTCTCTCTTCCTAACTCCTCCCTTGACATATACCCTGGGCAATTCCAACTCACTCCCATCGTCCACCTTAGGAATTTATCATGCATCCGTTCCACATTCGCTTCCTCTCCCCATCCCCATACTTCTACCCCATAGCTCAACACCGACCATACCAGCATATCAAATAGCCACACTCTCTTCTTCCAGTCGTTCGCAAATCTTCTCTTTCCTATTTCCCACACTGCCCCAACACTTTGCTTGCTCTCTCTATCCTTTTCCTTACATTCAGCCTTCCTCCCCCATTTCTCTCAAACCAGTAACCCAAGTAGCAAAATTCTCTCACTTCTTCCACCACCTTTCCATTCAATCTCCAAACTTCATCCACTCCGTCCACTGTCTTCCTGAATCTCACCATTTTCGTTTTCTCTACATTCATCCACAAATCTTTTTCTCTCACGTATTTCTCAAACTCTCTCATCATCATTCTCATACCACTTTCTTCCTCTGCCAACAACACCACATCATCCGCATATGCTAGGGTATAGATCTTTATGTTTCCAATAACTACTCCCCCTTTACCTCTTTTCCACATCTTCTCCTCTAGATCTGCCATCAGCAGATTGAATAGCAGGGGGCTTAACGGACATCCCTGCAGCAATCCCCTACCTAACCAAAATTCTTTTCCTAGTCTCCCTCCCGCCTTCACTCTTACTCTTGTGTCTTCATACACCTCTTTTATCGTTTCTATTATTCCTTCTTCTATTCCCCTCTCCTTTAATACCCTCCAGAGTATCCGCCTATTCACTGACGGAAAAGCCGCCTTGAAGTCCACAAAAAGCGCCACTAACTTTCCCTTTTTCCTCCTTACATTTCTATTGATTATAAAATTCATCACATACACGTTGTCCATCGTTCCCATCCCTTTCCTAAAACCTGTCTGATTGTATGGTATACACCCGAACTCCTCCACCTTTTCCTCCAACCTCCTCCTTAAAATCTCCGCATATACTTTATATCCTACTGGCATCAATGTTATTCCCCTATATTCCTCTATCCTTCTTCCTTCTCCCTTCTTTATCAGAGGCACTACCAGTCCCGTCTTCCATGCTTCCAGCCATCCCTCTCCCTTCCACACTTTATTCACAATACTCCACATTTCCTCTTTTATCCCTTCCCCCCCCGTACTTTAAACTCTCGTTTTCTATCTCATCCCAACCCGCCGCTTTATTTCTCTTCAGCCTGTTTATTGCCTTCCCTACCTCTTCTCTACTTATTCCCTCTACTTCCTTCTCTTCTAGCCTTTTCCTACCTTCTCTTTTCACCCTGATCCTGACTCCCCCATACATTTCACTAAAATATTTCGTCCACTCTTCCATTCCTATATCTTTATTTATCTCTTTCCTGCATTTTTTCTCTCTATTGATTATCTCCCACTCTCTACCTTTTCTAATCGCCTTCTTCACCTCTTTCATATATCTTAGTCTTCCCTCCTCCCTTTTTCTTTCCAGTAGCCGTTCGTGCTCTTTATGCTTTCTATGAAAACATTAAATAACGAACAAATTATATAAATAAAATCAATTATCAAAAATTAACAATTAAATCTTAAACTTTAAAAATTGACTACTACAATTTATTTATTATTATTTTTTTTTTTTTGAAAAAGAAGAGAAAAAAATAAATAAATGAATAAATAAATAAATAAAATAAATAAATAAAATAAGGAAAAAAATATATATATATGGATAAAAATAAAAAATAAAATTAAAATTATAGTAAATAACATACCTATAAAATTTATAATTGTCATATTTTAATAATTGTCACAATTTTTTTAATAATTTTCACAAAAACACACATAAAATAATAACACATAAAAAATAAAATAAAATAATCAAACATTAAAAATACTTTTAATTTGTAAAATGTGTGCACAGACAGGAATGACTTCACAATTAGAACTGAACTCTAAACACTGACCACTCTTCAATAATATTAATTAAGATTTTTCCAAGGACAAAAACAGACATTATTATACAAGAATTGAAGAAAAGTTAAACGAGTATTGATTATTTACATATTTCCAGAAATAAAATCGACCATCATTTCATATGAATTGTCAAAATTATTTAAATCAGTTATCTTATTCAAACTGTTTTATCCCTCCTTCTTAATAAAAAACATCTCAGCAATTAATCTTTTTTGGCAATTTGGTTCAATGTGTAAAATTTTGAATTCATCCCATTTCATAAAATGTGAAGAATCGTCATTTTCTAAAACATGTTTTGTCATTACATTATGATAATTTTCGTTAAGATCAAAATTGTCCATATGTTCTTTTCTTCGAATATGAAAAGGACGTTTTGTTTGTCCTGCGTAAGCTTTACGACAGTTACATTCTAATCTGTATACAACTCCACATTGATTCAAACTCTCAAGTTGATCCTTGCCCAATTTGATAAACCTATCCATTTTGGAATTAACACTAAAGATGGTTTTATTATTAAAGCCTTTAAGCAATCTTTTTATATTTTCTGATAAAGTTACATAATATGGAAAAACTAATTTTTTTGACTTTTTTAGTGTCATCAATCTTGTTTATGTCAGTAATTAAACTGTTATTTTTAGTCCTTATGATTTTTAAATTGAGAAAATTAATACTCATATAATTTTTAACTTCATAAGTAAATTGTAATCTCTCGTGAAAGGAATTAAAAGAATCAACTACACTTGAAACCTTATCTAGAGGAACGCATAAGAAAGTGTCATCAACATATCTTTTATAAAAAATAATTTCAAAATCTAAATTTTTAATAACACTTTCTTCCAAATCATGCCATAAATCAGTAATTAAGTGTCGATTAAACATAAATATTTCATAATTTTCTATATATATGTGATAAAATGCACTTTTATAAGAATTTTATGAATCCTAATTATCATTAACCCGTTAACGCCCAAATGTACAATTTTTTGTCATAAAGTTTGACGCAAAAATTTATCGATTAAACCCTGTTAAAAAAATTTTGCTATAACCATATCTTATGGTGCAAAAATCGCTCTTTCGAATGGCGCATTGAGAAATCCTGTAAATTTTTAAATAAACAAATCATAGATGTTTTTTAAACAAAAACATGAAATTTTTAGGTTTTTTTGTCAAATTATTGCATTTTTTTTATAAGCAATGGCATTGCAGTTTCTATAAAAATCATAAACATCGCGTCAAAAATAAGTAGGCTGTAGGTTAGGAGTACTAAGAAAGAAAAATTCAAAATGGCGGATACAAAATGTGCGATTAAAGTGAACTTTTTAGGTAATGTACATAGCCTTGTGCACAAAATCGAAAAAAGTAAGGGACTTTTATAAAACTTGTTATACAAGGATTTTTATGGTTGCTGATTGCGAATCTGAAGTTACTTTTTAAAAATTCGAAATGGCGGATCCAATATGGCGGATGAAATTTTTAAAAATTAGTTGGATTCGATTTAAACTTGTTACTTGAGAGTTTTTGGGGTCGCTGATTACGAATCTATAGTCACTTTTAAAAAATTCAAAATGGCAAATCCAATATGGCGGACAAAATTTTTAAAAATTAGTTGGATTCGATTTAAACTTGTTACTTTGGGGTTCTTGGGGTCGCTGATTACGAATCTAAAGTCACTTTTTAAACATTCAAAATGGCGAATCCAAAATGGCGGACGAAATTTTTTCAAACTAATTGGATTTGCTTGAATCTTGTTACATGGGGAATTTCATGGTCGCTGATTACGAATAATTTTGTCATAAGCCTCGTTATCTTAGTCGCGGTCACATATGGTCAAAAGATTTGACGTTATGTGAATCTATTCTAACAATAATACTGTGTATTAATTATGTGTATTTTTAATGGTTAAAACAACTTTGAACAATTTAAATATCAGAACGCTTTTCACGGGATATTACGTCAAATACACTGCAATAGCAAATGTCTTTTAAATATTTTACAGTAAGACATTTGTCCTTGTAATATCCTAAGAGTGTCTTACGGTAACCCATACTTGGTGTCTTAAAACACTGTATCTCCTATAGTAAATCATTTTTAAAGTATGAGCTTTTGCAGTATAAGTAATCAGAATTAATTACCATTACTATTTAAGAAAAAAAGTTTTCTCGGAAGTATTCTCGAAATATTCTGCAATTCGGTTCCAAAAAAACACTCATATAACAAGTTTAAATCAAATCCAACAAATTTTTGAAAATTTCGTCCGCCATATTGGATCCGCCATTTTGAATTTTTAAAAATGAACTTTAGATTCGTAATCAGCAACCATAAAAACCCTTGTATAACAAGTTTTATAAAAGTCCCTTACTTTTTTCGATTTTGTGCACAAGGCTATGTACACTGATCGCCAGATATGCTTTAACATATTTCCATTGGACCTACGTGTTAAAATGTTGAAGCATATCTGGCGATAGCTGTACATTACCTAAAAAATTCACTTTAATCGCCATTTTGTATCCGCCATTTTGAATTTTTCTTTCTTAATACTCCTAACTTACAGCTTAGCACATCTGATTGTCTGCTGTTTGCTCGATTATGATTGAATTGAACAAAATACTTTTTATTTACCTTTTAATAATTATTTAGCATAACTTTTGAGAATATCGTTAAGTAAGAATCATTTCTGTTTGTTGATATATACTGACATACCGAAATTTTAAAAAAGTAACCTCTTTTATGATTAATTGCAAACTGAAAAATTTTACAAATTAAGCAAAATAACCTCGTAAAATTTGGATATAGAATTTATTTTGTACAAACTTAAATATGTGTTAAATTTGAACCTTTTAAAAGCTTATAGAAGAAAGATACGATGTGTTGAAAGATGTCATTTTTCATGAATTTGAAATTTAATTTTTTAATACACAAAATTTTTTTTAAAATTATTGTTCTGAATAAGAAAAGTTAATGTATTAATTTCAAACCTCGTAAGTATCCAAATTTTTTATTAAATAATTTTATAAAAAATATGCTTCTAAATATCACAAAAATTGACAGTCTTTATAGATCAATCTTAAATCCATTTTTCTTATTATAATTATGCTTTATATAAAAAATAAATTACCACAGACAAATCTTTAAAATATATATATTGACATTCTTTTTTAGCGAAATTTTATTTATTATTTATATATGGGTCATTCCATACGAAAAGGCAAATGGCTGAGTCCACTCGTAGTTTTAATCAATTTTAAAGATATATAGCTCAAAATTTAGCATTTTTTATAAGGAATCGAATGCCGTGTGGTACTTTTTGAAATATTCAAAATGGCGGCTACCACAGCTGGATATATAACCAAACTTTTTGAATTTCTAGGTTTAAGCGATTATTACTTTTATTATCTCGGATTAAAATTGCTCAAAACAAATTTTTCTTATGTTTTTGAGATCCCCGAGACAAAAAAATATGACTAAATAATCATAAATAAAAAATTCAAGATGGCGGATCCAAAATGGCGGTCAAATTTTTAAAATGCTATTGGATTTAACTGAAACTTGTTACTCGGAGGTTTTTGAGGTCGCTGATTACGAATATGATCTCAAAATTTAAAAATTCAAAATGGCGGATCCAATATGGCGGACAATATTTTGAAAATTGATCGGATTTCTATGAAACTTGTTAATCGGGGGTTTTTGAGGTCGCTGATTTCGAATCTAATGTCAAAATTTAAAAATTCAAAATGGCGGATCAAATATGGAGGACGAATTTTTTAAAATTGGTCGGATTCGCTTGAAACTAGTTGCTCGGGGGTTTTTGGGGTTGCAGATGACGAATTTAAATTTAAAAATTTTTAAATTAAAAATGGTGGATATAAAATGGCGAAAAATGTGTCAAGAGACGTAGCCTTTCAACTGCCATCAGTATTTAATTCTTGTTTATTGTACACCTCTTTTGAATTTTCTAATTTTGACATCAGATTCGTAGTCAGCGACCTCAAAAACCCCCTAGTAACAAGTTTAAAACGAATCCGACGGATTTAGAGAAATTCGTCCGCCATATTGGATCCGCCATTATGAATTTTGAAAAAATAATTTCAGATTCGTAATCTGCTACCCAAAAAAACCCCGAGTAACAAGTTTCAAACGAAACTGACCAATTTAAAAAAATTCGTCCGCCATATTGGATCCGCCATTTTGAATTTTGAAAAATTGACTTTAGATTCGTAATCTGCGACCCCAAAAACCCCCGAGAAACAAGTTTCAAGCGAATTAGACCAATTTAAAAAAATTCGTTCGCCATATTGGATCCGCCATTTTGAATTTTGAAAAACTGACTTTAGATTCGTAATCTGCGACCCCAAAAACCCCCGAGGAACAAGTTTCAAGCGAAATCGACCAATTTCAAAAAATTCGTCCGCCATATTGAATCCGCCATTTTGAATTTTGAAAAACTGACTTCAAATTCGTCATCTGCAACCCCAAAAACCCCCGAGCAACTAGTTTCAAGCGAATCCGACCAATTTTAAAAAATTCGTCCTCCATATTGGATCCGCCATTTTGAATTTTTAAATTTTGACATTAGATTCGAAATCAGCGACCTCAAAAACCCCCGATTAACAAGTTTCATAGAAATCCGATCAATTTTCAAAATATTGTCCGCCATATTGGATCCGCCATTTTGAATTTTTAAATTTTGAGATCATATTCGTAATCAGCGACCTCAAAAACCCCCGAGTAACAAGTTTTAGTTAAATCCAATTGCATTTTAAAAATTTGACCGCCATTTTGGATCCGCCATCTTGAATTTTTTATTTATGATTATTTAGTCATATTTTTTTGTCTCGGGGATCTCAAAAACATAAGAAAAATTTGTTTTGAGCAATTTTAATCCGAGATAATAAAAGTAATAATCGCTTAAACCCAGAAATTCAAAAAGTTTGGTTATATATCCAGCTGTGGTAGCCGCCATTTTGAATATTTCAAAAAGTACCACACGGCATTCGACTCCTTATAAAAATGCTAAATTTTGAGCTATATATCTTTAAAATTGGTTAAAACTACGAGTGGACTCAGCCATTTGCCTTTTCGTATGGAATGACCCATATAATATATAATAATTTATTATTTATATATGAAAAAGAAAATGTTATCAAATTCTTTATTAGAAATTAATTCTATGGAGTTTAATAATGACTTATAAAAAAAAAATTATTTTTGAAACACTTATGGCAGCAACATCCCTTAGACGAAAGTCAACGAAATTACCCACGCGACAGATAAAAAATGTCAACAAAAATAAATGATTCTTACTTAAAGATATTTTTAAAAATTATGCTAATTATTAAAAGATAAATAAAAAGTAATTTGTTCAATTCAATCATAATCGAGCAAACAGCAGACGATCAGATGTGAAGTCGATCAGATCGTTTGCTCGACATGCATCACTACAGCTTACTTATTTTTGACGCGATATTTATGACTTTTATAGATACTGCCATGCCATTGCTTATAAAAAAATGCAATAATTTGACAAAAAAACCTAAAAATTTCATGTTTTTGTTTAAAAAAACATCTATAATTTGTTTATTTAAAAATTTACAAGATTTCCTAATACGCCATTCGAAAAAGCGATTTTTGGACCATAAGATACGGCTATAGCAAAATTTTTTTCATAAGGTTCAATTGATAAAATTCTGCGTAAAACTTCATGATAAAAAATTGTACATTTGGGCGTTAAAGGGTTTATTTGGGGGATTAATTTCAATGTATTTTGTCTAAACACATTTGTATGTCATTAATCCATTAAATCCGCCATATGTAAATATGGAAACAACTTTTTCAACTTTACTTTCTCTCTGAATTTCTGGGAGTGAGTTCTCACTCCACTAAGAGTGGAAATTGAGCCACTCCAATCATGAGTGAGAAACCCACTCTGAAAGAGTAAACTCTCACTCTAATTTTGAGCGAATTTCCACTCAAATTAAGTGAAAGTTCACTCTTTAAGAGTCAGATCTCAACCTTTTGGAGTGAGTCTTTCACTCTGATTGGAGTGGCTCAATTTCCACTCTTAGTGAAGTGAAAACTCACTCCAAGAAATTTAGAGAGTTGTCTTAAACTTTCATTCATTGACCATTAGCTTAATTTTTGCTTTTACTGAAGAAAAATTGTAAATTGTTTTAGAAATGTTTAATTTTTTAGTTTTTGAATGATCCATATTTTATTTACAAATTACAAAATGTTAAAATTCATTTCCTATTATGATATTAAGTAAATAATATCATAATAAATAAATCATAATTTATAATATCTCATAGATAAATTGCTTTCTTTGTTTTATTACAATATTATTTATTTATTTATTGTTTTGCACAGAGAGGTAATTAAGCTGCGTATAAATGTCTTATTAAGTTAATTTCATTTTATTAAATAAGTAGTCTAGTGGAACTATTGGCAGCACCTCACCGAAGAAAGCGTAGGAAGGGGCTCCCTTCACTTAAAAAAAAATCTGACATCGCGCTTCGCGCTCCGTCACATTCTCATCGCGCGCTTCGCGTGCAGGGCTCGCTTCGCTCGCTAGTTTTAGCGCGCCTCGGGGCGCGCGAGGATTGTCGTCGCGCTTCGCGCTCCGATCATTATCAATCTTCCCGTCAGGCTGCACGCTTCGACCATGTAATACATGCTCTTCGTTATCGAAATTGAATAACTTCCCTACAACATGAGCCAGTTTAATATTTGTCCTGTTTAGCGCTATTCTAAATTGGGTTTTCACTTAAAATGTAAAACTTTTTTTGTCTTAAAGTTCTACGCCTTTAAGGAATACATTCTCATCACGGCACTCGCGCTTCGCGCTCGATACTAATACTTTCCGGAATATTTGCGATATACTGGAGCGAAAAGAAAAATCTCAGTTACTTAAATCCTCAAATCAAAGGATTGTTGCACCTAAATGTCATTAAAAAACAATAAAATTTCTGTTTCAACTTATTGATATTAGTTGACTCCTGTCTTGATACAATTCCATGATTCAGAAAGACTAGTCTTCAAATTAATATGTGACGCGTCGCGAAGAAAAGCACCTAAGAAGCCAAACGGCAATTTTACAGGAGAGTGAAAAGAAGCGGCGCGCGCGCCTTTGGATTCTGTACAAATCGCTGATGCTTAAGTCTTAAATAAGTGAAAAATATTCAATGAAAATGTTTTCTGACTTTAGATAATGAAAAAGGGACATTTAATGAACCTAATATTATCAAAATCCGAAAATCGATTTTTTGCTTCTTAGGTGCTTTTCTTCGCGACGCGTCATATATAGTATTAAACTCAAATTTAGAATACAATTAAGAGCAATGTCTAACAAACAGAAATTGCACGTTAACACGACACATCAGTAAGTACTAATACTTTTAACACGCTTTTTTCCCTCAAAGTATTACTATGTATTTTTTTTATTTTTAAAATAATATAGACACTTTATTTGCGTGCAGTATAATAAATTACAAAGGCACCCAAAAAAAGTGTCATGGCCAAGACTCTACACTAGTGTATTCCTATGTAATTTTTCGCGCTAATACCGAATCTGGAGTTAGAATTGTCAGATTGGCTTGATTTTTTTGAGTTTAGATCCAACAAGTGCTCAAGAACACGAATATCAGCATAAATAGGAAAATGAAATCGCCGAGATACTGCACTGCCGTACTAAGGAAAAACTTAGGCAAACGACATTTTGGTCGAACTGAGAAAATCAAGAAAAACTGTTGGCATTAGGAACCCTGATAAAAATTAAAAAATTGTTAAATTTAACTTCACATACTGTATAAAATGATAATGTTCTATTTAATTATGAAATCAAAAGTTCATTGTTTAAATAAATTATATGAAAAAAATGGATTTGCGAGTTTTTCTAAATGCAAATACGAAGGAATAAGTTAGGCAAAGTCGTTTGCGTAGTTTCTGCCAAACAGGTAGGCGAGCGCAGACCCTTGGTCAGATGAAACAAACGCCATGGGTTTACAAGCATGGCGTTTGCGTAGTTTTTATTTCGTATACAGCGCTCAGCTTCGACCACGTTTTTGGTACAAATAACACGCGAGTGACTTTTCCTAGGTTTTTTCTTCTTATTTTATACTCGAGCTCGAAGCCTCGTACGACTTTTGGACTACGCAAAGAACTTTGCTTAAGTTTCTATCAAGTATTCTTTCATTTTCTGGAGTTTCTAAGATTTTTAATAATAACTTTTTACAACAAACAACGAAAAAAAAATTATCTCGTAAGTAGAGGAATATTCCTCTTCTATTATTACTCTATTTGTGAGAGGATTTTGCGAAAGGAAAAGGATTTTTGACACATAGCCACTCTTTTGTTTAACTTCAACCTTATTTAAATACTATAAAGATTTAAAAAATAATAAAAAATTCTAATACGTAAGATATTTTTTAACGAATCTATTGATACCAAAATGGAGACAATCTGACAATTCTCACTTTAGATTAAGATGCAGAAGGAAAAAATACATTGGAATAATTCAATTTTTTTATTTTCATTTAATTTATTCAAATTCGTGTTTTTAAGCAGACTTTTAAGGTATTTTCAAAAATTTTAGCCAATCTAAAACTTCTGACTTTAAATTCGAATTCAGTATCCAAAATCAAAAAGAAATACACTATTGTAGTGTCTAAGCGAAATTTTTTTTTGAAATTTGCCTCTAATTCGTAAATTTCAAAAGTTTTCAAGTTTAACTCAAAAACTTTAGCCAATCTAAAACTTCTGAGTTCAGATTCGGATACAGCACAAAAAATCACGTAGAAATACACTAGTGTGTATTTCTATTCTGTGTATGTGTCATTATTCCTTTTATGCCAAAATTGTTAATTTCACATATTCAGTAGATAAAATTTCTTCTTATTATATTACTAATAACGATATAATAATATTTATTCACAAATGTTTTAAATTTAATACAACATCAATTTTCCAAAGGATTTAAATTTCAAAATATTAATAATGTTTGTGAAGGCGCTTTGAAGCAAGACGCATGTAGCACTTAAAAAAAAAAAAACCATAACACATTTTTTCGGAATCAGGAGGTCTCAAAACGTCGAGAAATGTGGGTTTTAGCAAAAGTTCAAAATCGCACGAATTTAAGACCTTCTCATTTAGGATGAGAATGTAAAAATATAATTACAAAGTAAAACATTCAATATTACACCTACGTAGTGATATTCTACTTTTAAAAAATTGTATTTCTTTTTGTTAAACAAAATTTGTTAATGTCGAATGCGTGACACGCACACATACCGCGCTGCGCTGAACATAGTTTAATTCTTTTTGACCCGACAACTAAGAAGTCTAAATTTTGAAGATTTATTATTTGAAAACAAAAACAAATGCCATCTTGAAAATTGGTTTGTTTATAAAAGACATCCCAAAGTTTATGTAAAAAATTTTCTTAGTTAAAAAAGTGAATGCGCCTTTGTTTAAAAAAAATAAATACATATTAATTTTTAAATAAATATTTGAAAAAATTAATATTTTTCAATTTTCAATTTTTTTTATTAAAATTCAGTATTTTTTACTCAAAAAAGGATTCTTGACTTTTTTTGTAATTTTGAAAATTAACAAAGATATAACACATTGAAAAAAAGTACCCACAAATTTGCAATGCAAATATCTTGAATAATTATAACAATTTTTAAATTAATTTTTGAAATATTTTTTTGTATCCCAAAAAACTGCTTGTAAACAAAAATGAAGAAATATCTGAGATATCGACCTTAACTTTCCTCCGAAATGACCCACATGTAGGGGAGAGTCGCCAGTTGTGAGACAGTCGATTTTTTTTAACACGAAATATAAAAAGGCTGATTGGTTTACATAAAAAAATTCTTTTTATACGAACCAACTTTTGCGTGTACTCCGAAGCGGATATATGTATTGTTTGTGTTAGATGCCAACACTGTGTGTAAAAATCGACTTAAAAGCTTTTTTTCAATATGTGCAAAGTACTTTTTTTTAAGTTAATTAATTAAAAAAGCTAAATGTTATGCATTTTCATTTAGTATTTTCCTTATATTTTGTGATGCAATATTGCATTGTTTTAATCTACGGTTTGAAATTTTTTTTTCCTTTTTCAAAATAGCGCCAATTTCCGGTTGTGAGATACAGCAAGTCACCAGCTGTGAGACGGTACTGGAATAGCCTATATATAAGTGTCTCACAACTGGACACCTTTTTTTTTGACTAAAAAGAAGTGCTTGGAAAATTCATCATAAAATTTTTCGAGTTCATCTGAACACTACACTTTCTATGAATAAAAGTTGAGTATTTAAGTTACTTGTTGAACGGTGTATTTTATTTACGATTTCGTTTACCTATTTCCAATTTATAGGTCGAAAATAAAACCCGTCTCACAACTAGCGACTCTCCCCTATCCACTTGTGAATCTTTATAGAAGTGAAGCTCAGCTCATTTACGACCCCTTGTTTGACGCCGATATAAGCATGCCAGAAATAATAATAATTTAACTATTTTCGAATGTAAACTCCAAAATAAAAAAAGTCACAGATCGACGAGTTTTGCCGAGAAGTTGATTTCAGACTAGTTTTTAGGGCTTCTTACACCTTCGGTGTTCGGCGAGCTCTTATAGCGAGACTCTTGCGTCTGCAGCCAAAAACCATTCCCCATTCCTAGCGCCTAAACTATTAGACCTAGAGGGCTGAAATTTAGTACGCACATTTATTTCCACGTGTAAATTACAAGAAAAATATAGAGAACATGATTCAAGATGATGTTTATAGCGTTGTTACGGAAATAACAACTTTCTGTGTGCAAAAATGAATTAAAAGTGCACCTCCCCTTAACATGATCTGGATTGATGGCCATAGAGTCGTCAAGGAGAAACTTCAAATTTTCGAACAAAAAGTTTTTTCCTTTAACTTTGCCATTATTTGAGCTAAAAGACAAAAATTTGGTATACTGGTGTATTTTTGCAAGTATATTATGAAAAAATTATGTTTAGAATTGAAATTGAATATTATGAGATCGCAAAAAAAATTCAAAAAATGACCAAAATAGGGTGAGCTTGACCTAATTTCTGCTAATTTTCGTAATTTTTTTCTGTGTTTTTTCAATTTTTGTTTTTCAGGCGATTTTAACGGTATATTTCCAGCTAGAATATTTAACGCACACTCACAAATGCACTTGATCAATTTATGATTGGCTGATGATAAAATTGCTCGTTTTTTACTAGCATTAAGATGATATATTGCATTCAATGTGGCAGCGTTTTTCACGCCAATACACTTACATACACTCGACGTCATTACAATCTTACAACTGGTACCTGATCATTTGTATCAAGTGTTTTTATACTTTTTATTGGCAAATAAACGTAAGAAAAATCGTCTGAAGGAAATATGTTGGTTCTAAAACGACAATTATCAGGTGTCGACTGTTTTAGGTCAAGAAAAAAATAACCATGCGGTTTTGAGGTTGCATCTTGATAAGCCTCTTGTGAAAAGCGTGGATTCTCAGGGTAAATTTTCCGAGCAAGATGTTGAAACTGTGCGTGATCCCTAGGATTTTTAAAGACAATAATATAATTTGCATTCAGCGAGATATCTCTTTGTCCATGACCCTGATGAAACAGATTTTAAGAGATAAAAACTACACTGAGATTTTTGTGGTGACTACCTTTAGTGAACAGATCGACAATTGTATTATTTGACGATTCTCGCATAAGATCGTCAATAATTATTAATTTTGGACACTCATTATCACTCGATTAATCAGCTGGTTGTGGTAATCCTTCTCTAAATTCTATTTTTTTACCATATTCACAGTACCCATGTTGCCATTCTGAATAATAAAACAGTATACGAGTAAAATGTACATTACACATACTATGAATATTTTTTAAAAAAATTTTACAAAGAATGTCTTTCCACAACCAGTCGGACCACAAATCATTGATGTAAACGGGTGCTTCCATCTCGTATCCATCTTTCTTACTAAGTAGATAATTAGTTTGATACTCCTTTAGAGAAATTATTTCTAAACAAAAGTAGTTAATGATATGCTAGCGCATGCGCGTATATGTAGTTCGGAACCACATAAGCTGATTTTGGTTCCGCATGCACACCAGGCGTGATAAACTTATTTAAGCCTGGTTTGTACGCCGAATTTATACTTATTTTCGGCGTCATGCGCATCTCGCCTTTTATCAGATTGTCAAGGCGAAACCGCGACGCGACGCGCCGCCTGCCGACGCCCGCTGCTACGCTTACCTTTTTCCATCTTTTTCTTCTTCTTCTTTTTCTCCTTCCACACTTTGTTTTTAATTTAACGAATTTATCAAAGTTTAAAGAAGTATTTCAGAATTATTGTTTTTTGTTAAACATTGAAATGTTACAGTAGTGAGAGAAAATTAATAAGTTTTAATCAAAATAGTTCTAGATAGCATTTTTACTATTATTATTTTATTTCTTTCGTATAGATTTTTAACTAGGTGAAAAGGTTTACAAGAAAAAACACACGACTCACATGTATATATTCGTTATATTGAATAATAATTTTATTTCATTTAAATTGTGTACAATAACATACATTGTGTAAGGTTAAAATTGTTTATGATAATAATAATTTTACAATAACATATTATCTGAACAAAATGACGAAAAATAGTTTTTAAGAGTCATTCGCTTCTTTTTTTTTTTTTTTTTCTCGTAACTTCTGACCTATAGCTAGAGACAGAAACGATGTTAAAATACACGAAATTTCGCAAAACACAATTTCAAAGTAACGGTTTACAAACTCAAGTGGTAACTGTTCTTTAACTTTTTCTTTAAAAAATGGAAATTTTACATTGAATAACTGGGTTATAAATTCACTAGATGGTTTCACAATATTTTGCGAATCCAAATAACAAGACATCTCACTAATAAAAATGTCTTTACACAATTTAACGTCGTCAGCAATTTTTCGCAACTGTTTTACACGCTCGTCGATACATATAACCAACTTGGTTAACCCTTCAAATTTAGCCATTTGCATCACAATGTTGTTGGAAAAATGATACTCCTTCTTCCCATTCGTGATGTCCAGCAGTGAGTTTTCGTCATAATCATCACCAGTAGATTTACCAATATTAAAATTGCTCGTGTATTATACGAAGTGGTGAAAATTAATACACATCTGCCAATTTTAACAGCTTCTGGACGAGGATCACCACCACATGATGTATAATTACTTCTTCCATCCAGATATGCACAAATTATATCAATTTTTTGTTGTAGATCCAACCATTCTTCAAAATGTAACGAAATTCCACGAGATCGTTTATCGGTGAAATGAATGGCTGGTAAAAAATCTCCTCCATCTTGTATTTCAAGACCAACAGATATTTTTTTTGAACAAGAGTTATTCAAGTCATAACTCGTAACAAAAATCATAGGATGAAGTGGTAAAGGTTTAAATTTTTTTTGCGATCTCACACCACTATTGCAGTTGGATGTTGAAAATGCCAATTCTTCAGGATATTTACGTTTTTTTTGCACTCCAGAAGAATTTACACTTAGATCAACTGGTGCTTGTGTATCGTCACTATCAAAATCATATGTGGCAGAAGACACGATTTTTGAGAAAACACCCGCCATGGCGACTATAGAGATACAAATTTCAGAATAACATGAGTGTAAGATCATACCACTTCTTTTATAGATGTTGTGTGAAACAAGTTCGAGCATGTTATACTCATGACAGGTGTTAGATGTACCAATTATCATAATCATAATAGAGAATATGACTATCCGGTTATGATACGTTATCTTTAAAATCATGTTCATACAAGTTTAAATTCTTATTATTATTTTCAAAATTGAAATTGTTAATAAAACATATACTTTTAAATTCTTTAGAAAACAGCGTGTAATAATAAAAATATAGGATAAAAAAAAAATTTAACCAGAAAGTGCATTAAATACGTCTTGAGCATAAACGCAAATTAAAATGTTTTATTATTATTATTTTTATTTATTTAATCAGGATGTTAAATTCTCTTATTTTATACTGACAATTTTTAACATTTTCAAAACTTAGTTTTTTCAGAAAAATATAAGATATAAACTGTATCCAGCAAGATATTAAACTCTAGTTTGAATATTGTAATTTCGTTAATAGAAAAGCGAGTATTGTAGGAAACAGATCATTTAGGGTCTATGTAAATGAATAGGTAGCCTGTATTGTACACTAACAAACCCCTGTAGCGCAAGTTGCGACCAAGTGTAAACATCAACCGAATAAGATAAAAGTTCTGCCAGACAGGCTTTCACTTTTGTCATCATAAGAATTTAAATAAGAGTATGTTTTTCAGAATATATGAAGGGTATGTTTTTACAACATATGCAACACTTATATTATATTATATTGCCAACATCTGATCTACTTCTGAGACTATGGCCTCCATTACCTTCGGAGAAACCGAGTAATGGCGTTGTTTGATTGGAGGGTGTTGGCCTACATCAATGGTGTCTTCGATTTTGTTTGTCAGCCCTGGTTTCTTAGGTATCTCTGATAATTCCTTCTTCAGCAGGTCCTTTAGCTGAACGTTCTGTGACTCCGTTAACTCTCGTAATCCGTTACACTGGTCCAGTGTGTCGTCATCGACCTCGAATTCGTATATGGTATCTGGGAAGTCTTTGTAATGCCAATTTCGACTTTCTAAATCTACATTCATCTTGAAGAACGCTAGGAAGTCTAAACCGATTGCTAAGGGAACAGGGAGGTCATCCAGTATTCTGGCTGGGACATCGTGGAGTTTGCCTTCGAGTTCTATTGGTAAAATAATTTCTTGTGACACCAAGATTAACTCTCCATTACCTATCTGTACTACTCCTTTACCTTTGACCACTGGTCGGCCGAGTTCTGTTGACAACGTGTGTCCTATTGGGCTTACGACTGTGGTGGCTCCACAGTCGACTAAGGCCCGTATCGACGTCTTACCAATTTGTAGGTTAACATACATCGCTGGCTGTCTACTAGGAAGACGGTGTGGGTAGTTTATTTCCGACAGGCTAAAGAAAAGGTCATCAGCTCGGCGGGGAGTCTCTTGGGGAGAGTTTTCGTTTGGGGAATCGGCTACCTGAAGATCTTTATTAATTATAGGTTCAGTCCCTATTACTATGTGGGAGGGCTGTCGTTGGTTGGAGATCGATATGACCCTCTCTAGCGATCTCATTGTAGGTTTCCCTGTCACTTTGGGCAGTTAGGTTTTGTTACGTCTTTTGGACCACAACCGTAACAAACTATCCTCTTGGGAGAAGTACATTTCGTGCGTATGTGACCTTCCTGGTCGTAATTCCAACATTTAACTACCCTAGGTTCTCCAACTGATCTGTTTCTTGTTTCATCCGGTTCTGTGGGTTTACTTGTATTCTCTCCTGTGGAGGGGTGTGGTTTTTGCTGATAATTTTTGGACTTTTGGGGAGTTCTCTTACCTAAACCTTGGGTTGTCGTGTTTGATTTTTGTTTGGAAGCCACTTGTCTATTCTTTTCTTGGGCGAAGTATAATTCATCCTCGGAACACTCAGACGACTCTTCTGAGTGTGTTGTATCATACCTAAGAAAATTTAGTTGGTCTCTGCGTTTGATTGGTTTTGGCAAATTTGGTTCGCGGTAGGCTAAATCGGGTAATAGTGAACGTTCGGGTTTCGGTGGAGGTCGGAATGATCTGGCTACCCGGTAAGCTTTTTCTGTAGACACAGCAACTTGTTCCAGTTGTGAAAACGTTCGGATCGCAGAACGAGGGATAGATAGATGGAGGCGGGGTAACAGGTTGCGATGGGCGAAGCTAATCTCGTCGCTTTCCGTTAAGCGCGGAGACACTCTATCAAACATGGCGAGCATACATGTTAGATAATCGGCAACTGACTCGTGTTCTCCCTGAGTCCTACGATGAATTTCCTGGGTCAGTTCAAACTGGAAATCCGGGTCACTAAAACGCTCTCGACAGGCCACTGCGAACTGTTCAAAGATGACCCAATACCTCTTATGTCCTTCAAACCATCTGTCGGCAATTCCAGTGAGAAAGAACGGGAGCAATCGCAATAGTTCTCCATCTTCGATATAAATCATGGCTCGTCCGTTATCTATCCGGGACAGGAAAGTGTCCGGATCTTCGTTTCGTGCTCCCGAAAATTGCAAATTCCACTTTCGCATAATTTCGTAAGTGGTAACGAGAGGATTGTAGCTACTTCTGCGATAAGGGGATTCTGGATAGCTTCGAGGGGGTGGAATGTCATAATACGGATCATGACGTCTTGAACTTCCTGCACAGTAGGGCGGTGGTGTATTTCTGGATGCACGCCCGTGATCTGCATAATCCTCATAGCCATGATCCTGATATGGATTCCTGTATGGGGGTCCATCATTTCTTGGTTGATCTCTCTGATGTGGATAATCGTGATATTCTGGCATATGGTTTTGGTGACGGGAAGAATCTCGATGCCTATTAGAATGGTAATCATCTTGATGGTCTGGGTGGCAAAATTCATTATTCAGGTTCTCAGGAGGGGGCCTGGATCTATTTCGGTTTGGAGCGTTTGGGTCTCGAGCTTGGTCAAAATCCCCACTATCGCGAGTATTTTTATTTGGAGGTGGTGGTGGAGTTTCAGGACCCTGCTTCTCTTTTCTGCACATGGGGGAGGCATGCGTAAGGGTTCACCTACAGTAGACCTTCTACGACGGCTGGGGCTAACATTGCGTTGAGATTCAAGGTTTTCATTCCTGACGTTCTGTCGGGAAGTCGAGCCTTGGCTATGTTCCGTCGAATCGTTCTCGGATTCCGAGATGTTTGCACGAGCCATCCTATCTGTTAAGTCTTTAGGGTCTTCGGTTTCTCCTCGCTGTGCCCTTTCATAACGGAACAAACGTTGTCTTAAAACAGCGACAGCTCCATCCAGTGGTTGACCACGTGTGGCCAATTCTAGAATCAACACTTCACGGTTTAAAGTAGTGATCCATTCGTCCCTGGGGTCTATGCTATTGTTGTTGTTTGCTGAGGGAGTTAAAGTACTACGGGAGGAGGGGGGCTTTTGGCTACCTGGTTTTCGTCGCGTTCGAAGTTCTTCAGGGACCCGTTGGTTTTCAGTGTCACGGGGGGCTCGTCTCCTATTGGGTTCACTTTGGCTACCAGGGGCATTGTGGCTTCTTGAATCAGAAGAAGTATTCTGCTCTTCTTGATTGGGTGGAACAGAAGAGTTCTCTTGGTTGTTCATTTTGTTTTATGGTTGTGTAATGGCAACGAATTCAATGGTTACAATACCTAAGCGGAATGAGATATTTGGGGGGGGGGGGGGTTCAATTATTTTATTTATTTGATATTATTCCTGTAAGCTTAAACTTAGAAAACTTAATACAATAAAACAAAAGAAAAGTCGAACGTCTCTCTCAATGGCTTCAACTCTGGGGCCCCACGTTGGGCGCCATTTGTAAAGTAGAATTTTTAATGGTGACTCAGAACTTTAATATAAACCGCGAAGAGAAAAAATAAACTCGAAATTTATTCCAATAACAAATGAGATACCAATCTAGTTATTAAAGTTCGGTATAAAACACAAAATTTGGAATTGAAGACTTATAAATCTACTTATCTATTCTCGCTGACAACCAGATTATTAGTTTTTAGGTAAGTAGATTTAAAAGTCTTCAATTCCAAATTTTGTGTTTTATACCGAACTTTAATAACTAGATTGGTAGTCATTTGTTATTGGAATAAATTTCGAGTTTATTCTTTCTCTTCGCGGTTTATATTAAAGTTCTGAGTCACCATTAAAAATTCTACTTTACAAAAGGTCCATATTGACTATTAAAAATAATGATTTTTCATGTCTCCCACGTGCTATTGTTTCTGGAATAATATACGCTGTACGTGGTAATATTCGCGAGGGTCCGGTACACCAAAAGTGGTTAGATGTTAGAAAAGATACCCGGAAGCTTCAGACAAATTTGGCTGACATGTTAATGAGAAACTCAAATGTTAATTGTACTTAAGTTGGTTGTGGTATTAATGAGTTGATTAAATTTTAACAATATTTGATACAAGAGAGTGTAGTTTTAAGAGTTTTTGACTCAAAAGAATTTTCCCGTGGGGGTGAACCCGCTTTTGATGGAATTAAATATTTCATTGAAAGAGGGGAGAACCCGACATTTTCTGTTCATCTACTGCATAATAGTATTAATCGACATTACGACACAATTTTAAGTTTAACGGGTGCTGCAGTAAGTAGAGGATTTTGCATTCCCTGTAACCAGAGTTACAGAAGAAAATGCGAACACAGATGTTCTCACAAATGTCACGCATGTTTTTCAGAACCACCTTGCTTAAAGACTAATTGCGATCAAACGAGTAGGCGTAAATGTGATTCGTGTTTACGTCGATTTTTTAATGACGCATGTTTTAATTGACATTTACACCCAGATTCCTATTCACTTAATAAATCTATATGTGCAACATTGCGAATTTGTAACTCGTGTTCGCGTTTGGTTAATCTTACAAGGGGAGGCCGCCAAAGCCCCGCCTCCGATTTTGATGAAACTTTCAGGAATTGAAGATCATTCCAAAACATTAATTTTAGTACTAGATAGTTGGTGCCACCTCTCAATAGTTTTCGAGATATTTAATTTCGAAAATTTCGCTTTCCTGTAGCGTTGAGTCATTATCGGCTGGCGGATTCTGCTTTCAACTGCCGTGATGGTCCAGTGGTCGTGGCGCTTGTCTATAGATCTAAGGGTCACGGGTTTGATTCATCTAGTGGATAATTTTTTTTCTTTTTAATGAATTTCTAATAATATTTCATGTATAATAATGAAAATGGAAATAATTGTTTTTTTTAAGTAAATCTAAAAAATATAAAAATCATAAAATATTAGAAATTATATAAAGTTTTAAATTGTGAATTCTGAACTTGTTTAATACTTTAATTCATAGTTATTATTAGCGTTATTATTATTCTTGTGATTATTATTATTATTAATATTAATCTTATTTATTTTGATTTATATATAAAAAAATCTTATTTTTTAAAAGTTTATGAATTAATAACAATAATACTATTTGGACATTAAAAAATGAATAAAATCAGAATTACAAATCAAAATCCATGAAAATTGTATGTCTAATCATTGATTTATTTTTTCGCATTTTGTTTTGTATATAAAAAATAGAAATCATATAATATTAGAACTTATATAAAAATAGTGCATTTGTGCAATTACTTGTGTAATATTCTAATCGATAGTTATTATTAATGATATTATTATTCTTGGCATTACTATTATTATTATTATTATTATTATTATTATTTTTTTTTTTACAAAACAAGTTTCGGAGAGGAAAAAATGCATTTACGCACTTGTTCGTGTGGGACTCGACCACATCCTGTGGCAATACCGCACTAAAACAACCTCTCCCAATTCTTGCTTTACATACTCTTATCAACTTTTGCTCCTTCCGTCCTGGAAGGTGAGCAAAAGCATCATTTTTCTTTACTCTGTACAGTTTCAGCATTCTGTTCTTTGGGTCTTCATGTCCATTGCCGCCGATGTTCTTATGCGGCCGACATGAAATTGTGGGATGCTTTTTTAGAGCTACCTTTAAAGATGTTTTTTTACAAGGAACAGTGCTGTCGGACCAGAAAAAGAGAGTTTAAAAGAACTGCTTTCTGCATTCTACCTGCTAACAAATTGGCTTGACGTTCGCAGGTTGGGATCTTTTTCAGTTGGCTCACAAATGAAGACTTCATCCCTCCTAAGCAGCCGAGAATTAAAACAATCAAGTGGACTCTATATCCTGGATCCATTTTACTCAATTCGAATAAGAGCTCTTGATATTTGATCCGTTTCTCATCCTCCTTTTTAATGATGTTTCTCTCGGCAGGAGCCGAAAACTCAACCACATAAATCATCTTACTTTTATGATCTTGGAGGAACATATCAGGCTTGATGGCACTGATATGATGAGTGGTGGGGAAAGAAAAATTCCAGTAGATCTTGCACTGGTCATTTTCTACAACGGACTCTTGATCCATTTGGGCATACGGTAGAATGGGCTCCTTAAATATACCATACTGGTGACGAAGGTGGTAATACAAAACCTTTTCCAAGGCGACTCTCTTAGTCCTCTATTGTTTTGTATCTCCCTCTTGCCTCTGTCTGTTGTGCTTCGGGAAAAACAATCTGGATACTTGTGTGGCAAACCAAGAGATAGAGTTCACAAGATTAACCTCCTGTTTTACATGGACGATCTTAAGCTTTATGGCTCCAGTAAGGAAGCATTGAAAATTCTAGTGTTTGCAGTGGCCAAGTATTCCAGTGCAATTGGAATGAGCTTTGGACTTGATAAGTGTGCTGTTGTCCATATGAATAGAGGAAGACTGGAAACATCTGAAACATCAGGCGATTTAGACGATCTTCAGCTTATTGGTGGTAACACCATTCATCATCTTGGTGAAGGAGAAACTTACGCATATCTTGGAATTCCACAATCGGAAACTCAAGATGTGCGTGGGCTTAAAGATCATCTCCAAATTAAATATCGAGGTCTTCTCAGGAAATTATTATTATTATTATTATTATTATTATTATTATTATTATTATTAATTGATCTTATTTATTTTTATTTATGTATACGAAAACTTTATTTTTTAGAAGTTTATAAATTAATATCAATAATAGTATTTTGGATATCAAAAAATGAATAAAACCAGAATTACAAATCAAAATCCATGAAAATTGTCTATCTAATCATTGATTTTTTTTGCATTTTGTACGTTATGATGAGGGCAGTAAGTATGAAATAAATACACGTATTTAAATTAAGAACTAAAAAAATGTATTTACAACAAAATTGAATAAATTATTTACTCTTCATTGGGAGGTAGTCCATCACAATTGTGTGGATGATACGCATCATAAAAGCATTTAAAACAAAAATATTTTGAGCACCACGAGCATTTTATAAACGAAGTTTCTTGACAAGAGCAATTATTTTTTAATATGGAAATTGGGAAACAAAGTTCATTTAAATTAAAAAAAAATGGTCTGTCATCCATTAGTTTCGATGTAAACCACGCATACTTCAACATTGGTTGAAAAGCCGGAGAGCTAAATTGATGCAATAATAAAGAATGCACACGAATTGCATTTTCTCTGCTTGAAATTTCTCTTTCTTCTTTCAACAAAAGAGATGCATTTTGCAATCGTTTAATAAAATTTTTAACCTGACGGTAGAAGTAAACGTCGCAAGGCTGGCACAAAAGTGTACATTTTGGAGGAATAACTTTTAAGGTGCAAGTTAATTCGCCAAAATTATTTTCAAATATTTCATCATGCATAGGACCATCAGTTTGGCCACCCCAAGAATCAATTATTAATAGAAAAGGGGTGGATTTTGTGTAGTCTTTTATAATTTTTTCGAGAAATGTTTTATATAAATCGCGAGTCAATTTACCGGATTTTGAGCACGTAACAATTACATTTTTGAACTCATTTTCCAAAGCTGCTACTTTTTTGAAACTATTGGGCCAAACTTATTACTAGGCTCTTGCATACACAGAAAAACTTGAGGAAGCAAATGACCAGAAACTGTTATTGAATACTGTGCAGTATACGAATGAGTCATTTTATTTAAATCTTTCTTCTTTACAAGTACAGTTTTTGCGCCTTGAAAATCTAAAGATCTATTATACGCCGTTTGATATTGACAACCAGTTTGATCCGTATTAATTACAAAATCTGGATTGAAGTTAGATATAACTTTTTTAGTTTGTCGTTGAAATTTTTCCGCAGCTTCCACAGCCCTAATAGCACCAAACGTTTCATTAACGTTGCTGCACCGTTTCCGTGTTACGTTGCAAACGTTGCATTGCAACGTTACCAGCCAAGAACAATAACGTTGCATATGTCATGGGGCTAGAAACGTTGCAGGGAAACGTTGCGGAACGTTAATTTGGAACTTTGAATAGGCATTCGGAAAATCGCAGTGCGGGTTGCGGAAAAATGTTGCGGAAAAGGCTAAATTTTTTTTTATTAATATTATTCGATGTTGATAATATGATTGCTTCTGTAGAACAATGGTCACTAAAATCAACTGCGCAGCTCTAATTGCGATAGAAAACTACTGCGCACAATATCAACATTATTAATTTTTAAATGGTCATTCAAAGTTCCAAATTAACGTTCCGCAACGTTTCCCTGCAACGTTTCTATCCCCATGACATATGCAACGTTATTTTTCTTGGCTGGTAACGTTGCAATGCAACGTTTGCAACGTTACACGGAAACGTTGCAGCAACGTTAATGAAACATTTGGTGCTATTAGGGAGTTTCCTCCAGAGTTGCCATATCTCTTTTGCTAATAAACTTCGTGATTTTTCTCTGCTTAATTCTGTGTCTTGCTTTAAAATTTTTAACCCAAGTAATGCCGGCATGAAATTTGAAAGCATCTGATAAGTATTGAAAAGCAGCATTCATCGCCCATTGTTGCAAAGTCCTAGTTGTTACCTAAAAAAGTTTCGTATTGTTAATAAATCTTAATTTTTTAAAAATGAAATTAACTATTTCCGGTTATTGAATTTCAAGATAATAAATAAAAATAATATGCATTTACCTGTTCAAAATTTTTACGTGCTTCTTGAAAACGTTCAAATGTCTCCGAGTCAATAGCTTTTAATTTGTCAAATCTTGTTCCTCCTGTTTTGACGTCTTTTTTCCAATCCAAAAGCTGACATTTTGATTTCAAACGTCTACTTCCTTTTTTTTGTAGTGTTTTCAAACTCCATTTAGGATTAGCTTCTGCCAAAGCCACTACCTTTCTTTTATAGTCCAGAGGGATATAATCCTTTTCCGATTTTTCGTCATCTTCGACATAATCTGGATCATCATTGATATCGTCTTTAGAACACTGTCAGAAAAAGAATTTTTTAAACAATTATAAATTTAACAAATTTGAATAGGTCGCCTGCATTATCTCCAAAATACAGTTGTCAAAATATCTATTTGTCCGAATTTTATTCAACAAAAACATTATTTGTCAGAAATCTAAATTGTCATACTTTCAAATTATCAGAAATCTCATTTGTCAGAAATCTTATTTTCCAGAAATCTAATTTGTCAGGATTCTTATTTATCAAAAATCTAAAATGTCAGAAATCTTACACATCAAAAATCTCATTTGTCAGAAATTGCATTTATCAGGAATTCCATTTGTCAGAACTTTCATTTATCAGAAAGCTCATTTGTCATAAATCATATTTATCAAAAACCTCATGTGTCAGAAATCTTATTTATCATAAAGCTTATTTGTCAGTGATCTTATTTATCAGAAAGCTCATATGTCAGAAATCTTATTTATCAGAAATTTCATTTGTTAGAATTCTTATTTAACAGAAATCTCCTCTGCCAGAATTCTTATTTATCAGAAATTTAATTTGTTAGAATTCTTATTTATCAGAAATGTCATTTGGCAGAATTGTCATTCATCAGAAATCTCATTTGTCAGAATTATTATTTATCAGAAATCTAATTTGTCAAAAATTGCATTTATCAGAAATTCAATTTGTCAGGAATGTTATTTATCAGAAAGCTCATTTGTTAGAAATCTAATTTATCAGAAACCTCATGTGTCAGAAATCTTGTTTATCAGAAAGCTCATTTGTCTGAAATCTTATTTATCAGAAAGCTCATATGTCAGAATTCTTATTTATCAGAATGCCAAATTGTCCAAAATCTTATTCACCCAAAATTTCATTTATACGAAATCTCATATTCCCAACACACGGAATGTAGAATTTCTAAAAGAGCTTCCTGATTGCCTGGTAAAATTTCCGGAAAAATTTCTGGCCAATCAGGAAGCTCTTTTAGAAATTCTACATTCCGTGTATTGGGAAAATGAGATTTCGTATAAATGGAGTTTTGGGTGAATGAGTTTTTGGACAATTTGACATTCTGATAAATAAGAATTCTGACAAATGAGACTTCTGATAAATAAGACTTCTGACAAATGAAAATTCTGATAAATTAGAATTCTGTCAAATGAGATTTCTGACGAATGAGATTTCTGATAAATAAGATTTCAGACAAACGACCTTTCTGATAAATGAAATTTCTGACAAATGGAATTTCTGACAAATAAGATTTCTGACAAATGAGCTTTCTGATAAATGACATTCCTGACAAATTGGATTTCTTATAAATGCAATTTCTGACAAATTAGTTTTCTGATAAAGAAGAATTCTGACAAATGAGATTTCTGATGAATAACAATTCTGCCAAATGACATTTCTGATAAATAAGAATTCTAACAAATTAAATTTCTGATAAATAAGAACTCTGGCAAAGGAGATTTCTGTTAAATAAGAATTATAACAAATGAAATTTCTGATAATTAAGGTTTCTGACAAATGAGCTCTCTGATAAATAAGATTTCTGACAAATGAGCTCTCTGATAAATAGAATTTCTGACAAATGTGCTTTCTGATAAATGAAATTTCTGACAAATAGAATTTCTGATGAATGAAATTTCTGACAAATGAGATTTTTGATAGATAAGATTTCTGACAAATTAGATTTTTGATAAATAAGAATTCTGACAAATTATATTTCTGGTAAATAAGTTTTCAGACAAATGAGATTTCTGATAATTGGAAAGTATGACAAAATTTAGATTTCTGATAAATAATATTTTTGTTAAATAAAATTCGGGCAAATGGATATTTTGACAATTGTGTTTTGGAGAAAATGCAGGCGACCTATTTGAATAGGTTAAAATTGTCACAAGTGACTCTCCTTAAGCAATTAAATTAACAAGAAAAAAAAACAAAATCCTGGCAAAAGTAGTGTATTAAATTTCAATGAGTTTAAATAAATGTTGGTCAGTATTCTTCCGGGGCATTCCGTCATCTGTTTCCGAGCCAATCAGATTTTATCCGAATACAAAATTGGATGTAACGTTTATTACCAATCATTCCGAATCAATCGGTTCCAATTTTTGTCGGGTTTATTCGAATATGAAACAAATCGATTTGGATTATATAACGGGATAATAACGGGATTCAAACGGATTAAAATTTAACTTTGGCATGAAAATAATTAATTCGGAACGATTTGGAAAACATTTTCGTCAAGTAACATCTATTTTTAGATTCGGATAAAAACTAATTGGATCGGAATCATATTTCGGAATTGCCCGGAAAAATATTGATTAACTTATTCAAACTAATTGGAATTCAATCCGATTCTTTCGTCAGGGTATAAAGACTTGATCAAAATTATTTATTTATTATTATTATTATTTATTTCTGTATATATATATTATTTATTTGTAAATATTGTAAATATAAATTTACCTTTGGGGTCATTCACATATTACGTGATACAAATTTTGGCTAATTTGAACACCCTCCCCCCCCTCGTGATGTTTCTTCTATTGTTAAAAAATGTAATTTCCATGGACCGTGATATTTTGCCTACCTCCCTCCCCCAAAGATATCACGTGATATGTGAATGACCCCTTTTCAAACTCGCCTTCATCATCGGTTTCATTAAACATTAGCAGGAGTTCATCTTCAACCACCTTGCATTCATTCACCACATCTATCACACTTTCACTTATTTTTTCTGCCATTGCCTTCGAAACAGAAGAAATATTTGACGAAGGATTTTCCGACAACATATCATTCCTTTTATAAATTGTAAGACAATGCTTTAGAGCATTTGTAAATTCTTCCTTAAAACTCTCATCCGTTGACGATAATTCATCCCGTTCACGATCTTCATTTGTAGATGGTTCACAGACCATTTTTCCTATTTCACCTGAAGCAGTACTTGGACCTTTATCCATTTTCATAAGCACAATCAAATCAATAACCGAAATAAACACACAAGATATACGAAAACGTAAAAAAAATTTACAACTACTCTGCACAAGATTAGCCCGAGTTCTGTTGAAATATGCTTCCTTCTGGGACTACCTGCACCCTCTTAAAATAGGCAGACAGCTGCCCAAATGATTCATTGTCAAAGAAACCGTTAGACATTATAAGTACATTAGAGAATAGAGCCTAGAGAGTAAGTAACTAATAATAACTATGAATTAAAGTATTAAACAAGTTCATAATTCACAATTTAAAACTTTATATAATTTCTAATACGTGTATTTATTTCATACCTACTGCCCTCATCATAACAAACAAAATGCAAAAAAAATCAATGATTCAATAGACAATTTTCATGGATTTTGATTTGTAATTATGATTTTATTCATTTTTTGATGTCCAAAATACTATTATTATTGATATTAATTTATAAACTTCTAAAAAATAAAGTTTTCGCATACATAAATAAAAATAAATAAGATCAATTAATAATAATAATAATAATAATAATAATTAACATCATCTCGTTTAGAAGAGGAGTTTTCCAAGGAGACTCCCTTAGTCCTCTACTTTTTTGCATCTCCCTCTTGCCTCTGTCTGTAGTACTCCGAGAAAAATACTCTGGATACATGTGTGGAAAACCCAGAAATAGAGTCCATAAGATCAACCATCTGTTTTATATGGACGATCTTAAGCTATATAGATTCAGCAAGGCCGAATTAAAAATTCTGGTGTTTGCAGTAGCCGAGTACTCCAGAGCTATTGGTATGGTTTGGATAAATGTGCTGTTATCCATTTAATTAAAGGGAGACGAGAAAAAGCTGAAATGTCGAGCGACTCTGAGAATATTCAGCTCATTGGTGGCAATACCATTCATCACTTTGGTGTTGGGGAAACTTACACATATCTTGGAATTCCTCAATCGGAATGTCAAGATTTGTGTGGGCTTAAAGATCATCTCCATATGAAATACCATAGTCTTCTCAGAAAAATTTAGGCTTCTGAACTAACTGGGAAGAATAAGATACAAGCCACAAACACATTAGCCATTCCTTTACTACTCTATACATTTGGAGCAGTTAAGTGGAATGTCAATGAGTTGAAGGAACTAGATAGAGAAACTCGCAAGATGATGACTATACATCGAAGTCATCATCTTAGGTCTTCCGTACCTCGTATTTACCTTCCACGAGATCGGGGAGGAAGAGGTCCTTTAAATTTAAAGTGTCTTCATCGTAGAATTGTTTTATCTGCGGCATGCTTAGTCATAAACAGGGGAGATCCTCTTATGCAATTTGTTCACCATCATGAAATTGCAAATGTTGGGGTGTTTTTATATCGAGCGGCAGAAAGAGCTGCAAGTGAACTTAGTCTCCCATTTGAAACCAGGGATATGGAACACGGTTTAGCATCTTTAACACCATTGATGCTTAAAAAACGTGTCAAGGAAGCAGAACATGCGCTTCTGTTACAGGAACATCCTGGCAAGCCTGTGAATGGACGGTTCTTCAGTAGGGTGGTCCAAAAATACATGGGAATGCAAAAAAGTCGTTTCTTTAATGCTCTCATCCCCTAGGATTTTTCTATATCGCAAAAAAAATACCCCTATTTTTTTATTTATTTATTTTTTTAATATTTAGGGGTGCCTTAACGGGGTTGAAGTTTCCCATGTAAAATGCATGGGGAAAAAAGACTTTTTCGGAGAATTGGTATAGAATCCATGAAAATGAATATTTTTCAATCGGCCAACTATGTTTCTCTTCAGGAGACTTTAAAGAATGGTGCTACATTGTTTATTTAACAATTTTTTAATATTAACTATTTTTTATAGGATCCCCAAAAAACCTAATAAATCACAAAATTACGAAAAAAACGTTAAAAATATTTTTTATTTCTTTTATCAAAGTTTTTCTAATGATTTTGAATAAATAACATAAATAATGATTTTTAATCATTATTCCATGTAAATCCTAATTTGTTTAAACAAATTACATTGTTTATAAGTTGTTTATTCTCAAGATTTGCAAAAATTGAGCTAGAGAGATGCAATTTTTTCTTAATTTTACAACTTTTTCAGGCCATTGGAGCTAAACACGAACAAAAAAGTTAAAATAATTATTTTAACAATTGTTTAAACAAATTATATTGTTTATTATCAACTTTTTATTAAATAAAGCTACAGAGTTGCGACTTTTTCTCAATTTTGCAACTTCTCGAGCCCAGTAAAGCCATGTTCTAACAACAAACTAAAAATAATTATTTTAACAATTGTTTAAACAAATTATATTGTTTATTATCAACTTTTTATTAAATAAAGATACAGAGTTGCGACTTTTTCTCAATTTTGCAACTTCTCGAGCCCAGTGAAGCCATGTACTAACAACAAACTAAAAATAATAATTTTAGCAATTGTTTAAACAAATTATATTGTTTACTATCAATTTTTTATTAAATAGAGCTACAGAGTTGCAACTTTTCCTCAATTTTGCAATTTGTTTTGTTGTTACCTGCCCTCCTAGGGTCTCACGTTTTGTACAGATATATTGAACGAGCTCATTTCGGATTCAGTTTTTGTGGCATAAGGACGTAGCTTCTTAAAAATTTTTAATTTGCACAGAAAAATAATGAAAAAGTTGAAACTACCACAGCAGGAAATTCAAAAATTTCAACTTTTTCATTATTTTTCTGTGCAAATTAAAAATTTTTAAGAATCTACGTATTTATGCCACAAAAACTGAATCCGAATTGAGCTCGTTCAATATATCTGTACAAAACGTGAGACCCTAAGAGGGCAGGTAACAACAAAACAAATTGCAAAATTGAGGAAAAGTTGCAACTCTGTAGCTCTATTTAATAAAAAAATTGATAGTAAACAATATAATTTGTTTAAACAATTGTTAAAATAATTATTTTTAGTTTGTTGTTAGAACATGGCTTTACTGGGCTCGAGAAGTTGCAAAATTGAGAAAAAGTCGCAACTCTGTAGCTTTATTTAATAAAAAGTTGATAATAAACAATATAATTTGTTTAAACAATTGTTAAAATAATTATTTTAACTTTTTTGTTCGTGTTTAGCTCCAATGGCCTGAAAAAGTTGTAAAATTAAGAAAAAATTGCATCTCTCTAGCTCAATTTTTGCAAATCTTGAGAATAAACAACTTATAAACAATGTAATTTGTTTAAACAAATTAGGATTTACATGGAATAATGATTAAAAATCATTATTTATGTTATTTATTCAAAATCATTAGAAAAACTTTGATAAAATTAATAAAAAATATTTTCTACCACACATGCACGAAAACCTCGTGTTTTCGTTCGCCTTAAGCGGGGCAGAACTTACAGTTTTTAGGTCAGTGAACGTTAGAGGTAAAAAAACTTCCGAACAGTGAAAAAAACTCTCATCGCTACGCTCGTGCTACACTCGTTCTTCGAACATTTGTGCTAGACAAAAAAACACGGACTTCCCTCCCTTGATGCATAATATACTATTTTAACTATTTTTTCGTAATTTTGTGATTTATGGGGGTTTTTTGGGGACCCTATAAAAAATAGGTAATATTAAAAAATTGTTAAATAAACAATGTAGCACCATTCTTTGAAGTCTCCTGAAGAGAAACATAGTTGGCCGATTGAAAAATATTCATTTTCATGGATTCTATACCAATTCTCCGAAAAAGTCTTTTTTCTCCATGCATTTTACATGGGAAACTTAACCCCGTTAAGGCACCCCTAAATATTAAAAAAAAAATAAATAAAAAAATAGGGGTATTTTTTTTTGCGATATAGAAAAATCCTAGGGGGTGAGAGCAGTAAAAAAACGACTTTTTTGTTTTGGACCACCCTATTCTTCAGTCTCATAAAAGAGTTGGGATTGTCTGAAGTTTTGCCATTTGCTTTCCTTAAATCTGCTGATTTGAAATCGGAGACTGAAGGATTTTTGTTTGCTTGTCAGGATGGAGTAATAAATACTTTGGTGTACCGCAGTCGAGTGATGCATATATCTGTCGACAATACCAACTGTCGTGCGTGCAAAAAATATCCGGAAACACTTAGTCATATTCTAAGTGCGTGCCCGAAGTATGCATGTTGCAGATATATAGAAAGACACAATGCTGCGCTTAAGGTGTTGTCTTATCACCTTCGACACCAATATGGTATAGATAAGGAACCCATCTTGCCGTATGCCCAAGGGGATCAGGAGTCCGTTGTGGAAAATGATCAGTGTAAGATCTAATGGAATTTTTCTTTTTCCACCACTCATCGTATCAGTGCTACAAAGCCTGATATTGTACTCCAGGATCATAAAAGTAAGGTCATTTGTGTGATAGATTTTTCGGCATCTGCTGAGAGCAATATCATTCAAAAGGAGGATGAGAAACGAACGAAATATCAAGACCTTCTGTTCTGCCGTGCTAAGGAAAAACTTACGTAAGTGCCATTTTTGACAAAATTGAGTTTTTGGTATCGATAAACGCAGGAAGAAAAACTGCATCTAACTGTGTTAATAGAATTTAAAAATGCTAATTAATGGCCAAGAAAAACAATAATTAAAAATCACGAAATGTGAGGAAATTGAAGAAATACTTGATAAAAACTTACACACAGTATTATGCGTGCTCGTAAAAACGTACGGGTCAGCGAGGTTGGCTATGCCAAAAGTGGGAAAACATCGCAAGTTAACTTGCGATGTCTCCCTTTTCTGAAAGGTAGTCGAGCACGACCCTTCCGTCAGAAATAAAACCAACGCATCTCCATACTCAGACCGA
Organism: Ganaspis brasiliensis; assembly: GCA_037103525.1. Taxonomy (NCBI): domain Eukaryota; kingdom Metazoa; phylum Arthropoda; class Insecta; order Hymenoptera; family Figitidae; genus Ganaspis; species Ganaspis brasiliensis. The sequence goes on from JAZKLR010000677.1 coordinate 121,403, forward strand.
GCTCGGACATACGTAAGTTCTTCCTTCTGAAACTTCGCCGAGGCACCACGCATCTCCATCTCCGGTTACATTTTAGACATTTTAGCACAGTGTGCATATGGATATATGTAAGTTTTTGTTTCTGATCAGCGGCCTGAGCTCGATGATGCTTTTGGTCGAGACCTCGCATGTCACTTTCTGTAACTTTTTCTTTCTTATTTTTAAAAAGTGGACATCGCATGTCCAGTTTTGCATAGAGTTTGTTTAAATAATTAATTTTTTTTGCAAAATTAGAAAGAGCATATACACTTTTCATTATGAAGTGAAGTTAAATTTTACCATTTTTAATTTTAAAACAGAGTTCTTGAAGCAAACGGTTTTTCTCAATTTTCTCAGTTTCTTATGAAATGGAGATACGTAAGTTCTTCCTTAGCACGGCAGTGTTTGAATTGAGTAAAATATATCCAGGCTACAGGGTCCGACTAATTGTTCTTGTACTCGGTTGTTTGGAAGGGATGCGAGCTTCATTTGTGAGCCAACTAAGGAAGATACCTAGCTGCGAGCATCGAGCCGATGCATTGGCGGTTCGCATGCAAAAGGCTGTTCTTCTGAACTCTCTCAATCTGGTTCGGAAGCACTGTTCATTGTAAGATCTTATTCGGTAGCTCTAAAAAAGCATCCAACAACGTTCTCGACCACCGCTTAAGAACATCGGCGGCTATGAGTCCCACACGAACAAGTGCGTAAATGCATTTTACCCTCTCCTAAACTTGTTTTGTAAAAAAAAAAAATAATAATAATAATAACACTAATAATAACTATGAATTAAAGTAATAAACAAGTTCAGCATTCACAATTTAAAACTTTTCATAATTTCTAATATTTTAGATTTACTTAAAAAACCAATTATTTCCATTTTGATTATTATACATGAAATATTATTAGAAATTCATTAAAAAGAAGAAAAAAAAAATTAGCCACTAGCAGAATCAAACCCGTGACCCTTGGATCTATAGCCAAGCGCCACGACCACTGGACCACCACGGAAGTTAAAAGCAGAACCCGCCAGCCGATAATGACTCAACGCTACGGGAAACCAAAATTTTCGAAATTAAATATCTGAAAAACTATTGAGAGGTGGCACCAACTATCTAGTACTAAAATTAATGTTTTGGAATAATTTTCAATTTCTGCAAGTTTCATCAAAATCGGAGGCAGGGCTTTGGCGGCCTCCCCTTGTGAGATGTGAAATTTGCTTCTAGTACATCTGAGAGTGATGACCACTGATGACCAACAACAATTAACTCATTCTAATCAACCATTATAGAGATAATCTAACCATATTATACTTCTTTAAATTTACTTGCCCTACGGTTTTTTTCAAACCTCAATGAGATATGGAAAATGCTTCTGGTACATCGGAGAGTGATATACACTGATGAAAAACATCAATCAACTCATTCTAATGAACCTTTCTAGAGATTTCTATCGATATTATACTGCCTTGAATTTACTTGCCCCACGATTTTTTTCAAACCTCAATGAGATATAGAAAATGCTTATGGTACAGCGGAAAGTGATAACCACAGATGACCAACAACAACCAACTGATTCTATTCGACCCATATAAATATATTCCATCCATATTCCATTTTCTTAAATTTACTAACCCAACGATTTTTTTCAATCTCACGGAGATATGAAAATTGCTTCTAGTACATCTGAGAGTGATGACCACTGATGACCAACAACAACCAACTGATTCTAATCGACCACTAAAAAGATATTCCATCCATATACCATTTTCTTAAATTTACTGGCCCGACGATTTTTTTTAAACCTCACTGAGATATAGAAATTTCTTCTGGTACATCTAAGAGTGATGACCAACAACAACCAACTGATTCTAATCAACACATATAAAAATGTTCCAAACATATTCCATTTTTATGAATTTACTGTCCCAACGATTTTTTTCAAACCCTACTGAGATATGAAAATTGCTTCTGCTACATCTGAGAGTGAGGACCCCTGATGACCAACAACAATCAAGTGATTCTAATCGACCTATATAAAGATATTCCATATGGAAATATGAATGGATAACAGTGTTATGGATGATCTCATTTGTCTATATACTACTTTATATAATGTTGACGTAAAATACTTTTCCAAGTTCTTTTTTTATTTAAACAATCTTTAAACAAACCATAATTAACAAATACATAGTCTCGATGTTTTCAGTTGTTAGAGACTCGTTCTTTTTAAATATTTTTTTAAATATCCAATGTATATTTAATTTTTAGTCAAAATTGATAAATCTTATAACTTAAAATTGTTATTAACAATTTTATAAATAAACAATTTTCAAGAACAAAAACTTTAATACTATTTGAGTCCCTTTTTTTCTTTAATAAGCGTTTTTACTAATAAAATATAATTTTCAGTCTGTATTATTTTCATAAATTAATAATAGTTTTAAGCATTTGTTTAAATAATTCTTAATTAACAAATAAACAGTCTCGTTCTTTGTCTAACTTTGATCTCAGATATATTAAAAAAAATATCATATATCGGAATAATTATTTTAACAGAACTAAGTTTCTAAGACGAAAAATGACAAAAAACTGTTATTTGTTACATGAGGCATTCTCTGAGCAACAAGCCACCCTAAAAAAAAAATTGCCTAATGTTTTGGTCAATGATATGTAGTCAAAAAACAAAAATTTTAAGTGGGTTCTTAGGTCTGTGTAATGCGTGGTTGCCATGTTATCAGGGGCCCAATTTTATTGCAGCGTAATTTTCAACTGTCAATAACTTTTAACCGGATAAATGGATTTAAAAATCTTATGGGTGTTTTTTGTGCAGAATATCCTAAACTTTCAAATAAAATTACTCATTATTTTTATAATTTTATTTTTGACAAGAAAAATGCAAAAAAATGTTTGTTTTTAGGGTTCCGTACACCTTCGGTGTTCGGCGGAACCCTTATAGCAAGACTCGTGCGTCCGTAGCCAAAAACCATTCCCCCCCCCTTAACTTCTAAACTATTTGACCTAGAGGGCTGAAATTTGGTACACTTATGTATTTTCACGTGTAGATTGCACGAAAAATATAGAGAACATGATTCAAGGTGATGTTCATAGCGTTGTCAAGGAAATAACAACTTTTTTTTGCAAAAATGCATTAAAAAGGACCATTCCCCCCCCCCCCCCTTAACTTCTAAACTATTTGACCTAGAGGTCTGAAATTTGGTACACATATGTATTTTCACGTGTAGATTACACGAACAATATAGAGAACATGATCTGGATTGATGGCCATAGCGTTGTCAAGGAGAAACTGCAAATTTTGGAAAAAAAAGTTTTTTTTCTCTAACTTTGCCATTATTTGAGCTAGAGGGCTAAAATTTGGTACACTCGTGTATTTTTGCCTGCAGATTATGGAAAAATTATGTTTGGGAATAAAATTGAATATTATGAGGTCCCAAAAAAAAAAAAATTCAAAAAATCACCAAAAAGAGGTTTAGACCCCTATGCTAGAGCTCACCCTAATTGTGATTTGTGATCAAACAACGGAAAATATCGAGATTATGTTTTTGTTAATTAAGTTTTGTTTAAACTATGTTTAAAATAATGTAAAAAAAATAATTTCTTTAAACAAAGCTTAATTAACAAATACATATTCTCGATCTTACTTTTCATAATTTTTATTACTTACAGGCTTCGCACTGTTTTGAGAGTTCAAAAATTGTAGGAAAAAGTAGCTTGCATGATTAAAAAAAGTAGTAAAAAGTAGCCAAATAGAAAATAAAATAAGTTTGATTTATTTTCACTATTAATTATTATTTTCATTTTACATGAATGTTTTACATGTTCGTTTAGTCACAGAACGTTTCAGATTTATTTAATATTTGAAACAACAAATTATTGTTATAATACAGTCAAACTTCCATACGGCGGAAACTCATAAGGCAAGTGTTGAAGGGATTATATCGTTGAGAGTTATGACTGTGTGAGTGCCATCAAATTCAGGGCTGAAAAGTTCTACTGGAATCAAAATTAGTGAAATCAGCTCTCATAGAAAAAAAGAGTTTTCTTTTTATCGAAATATTAAAAAAATTATTATGCTAGATTGTAAAAATGTTACTACCAAACGAAAAATTTTTTTATCCCACAGGCACAAAAATGGCGCTTTTAGATGCTTGTAGGCAGGGTCTAAAAGCATTCATTTGTTCGGCCGTGTGAAAATGGCGTCCATTTTTTCCCTAGGGAAAAAATGAACAGCTGATCCATGCATTTTTTTCACCTTAGGGAAAAAATGGACGCCATTTTCATACGGTCAAACAAATGAACGCATTTCGACCCTAACCTACAAGCATTTAAAAGCAACTCTTTTGTGCCTTTGGAATAAAAAGTATCGTAAGCAACACGGGTTTAAAGTCAGTCCAATTTGTTTACAATGATGTTTGTGTAAACAAATGGCTGCCTTTAACCCCTTGTTGCTTAATATACTATTAAAATTTTGATTATAAAAGTTATTGCAAAATGAAAATTTTGAACACTTTTTAAATAAAAGCTTATATTTCTTAAATGAGTTTTCCGATTTAAGTTCACCCAACATTTTGTTCTTATTAATTCAATAATTAATTAATATAAGTAAATAAGATTGTTTTTAACAATAACCAATAAGGAAATTTATGTTATCTAAATCATTAATGCGCTTTTTTATTTCATCTTACCAGTTGTCAAAATAACCTCTTTTTCTTGTAGCTCAAGTTACTATATAAGTCAAATTACAAAGCAATTGTAGAATTTTTTTAAAAATAATTGTCAGAAACGTATATATGCCAATTTTTTTATTGTCCATTGTGAGCAAGGTATAGTTTATCCCCAATTACCCCAACTAAGCCTATTGTAAATTTGTAAAATAATTATAATTTTTCACTATTGAAAAATTCGAAGAGTTTATTAATAAAAATGGGTTAAAACGCTTTAATATCCGAGGTTTGGTTAAATTTTAAAAATTTTTAATGACACTTTCGGACAAGTCGGTTATTAAATATGTATTTTTATTAAACAGATAAAAACACTACATTAGTCCGACGTTTCGAGAATAAACCATTCTCATTTAAAATATAGCGTTTAATCATTTAACCAAAATGATTTGTTTTGACTCTATATTCCATTTTTTTAATACCGGAACCTCTCCGTGCTGATACAAACACCAATAAAAAGAGAAAACCAAAGGGAGGCCTTGCTGAATCAAAAACGCCGCAAAACCGACGTCGAGACGAACACAACTCGTGGCAAATTTAAAAACAATAACTTACCGCGCTCAGTAACACAGACCACAAAACCAACAAAATGAACCAAAAACTACACAGTGGGCTCCTGGGACTTCGTCAGAAAAGTTTTGCCAATAACCGGTATTTTTAAATAGACTTTATTAAGAAAAATAGACTATTCTATTACTCTCTAATTTTACAACCACTTTATCGCGGAGACTGTCTCACGTCCTTTTCAGTAATCTCGGTAGCGGCAGAAACAATAATGGACGAGCACATGGCAGAAATCGACCGGTAAACTGATTTCCCTCGTGAAAATCCTCCCTCTCCAAGCGTCCTTCTTCCTCGCTCGTTCTTCCTCTCTCCTTCGCAGTCGGACTCATGGGAAGGCGTAACCTGTAAGAAAAATTCGTATCCTTCCGCTGACCTTCGTTACTATTCGTGAACTTGACCTGCGCAAATCGCAATTTACGAATTCGACGAAGAACGACAATAATCCGCTGATCTAGAGAAAGACGAGAGATACGGATCGACCAGAAAATCAATACTCGGCACTCAGGCTCGTATCTCATAATTCAAACACGAACCCTTTCAATAAATTATTCCAAAATTAACTAAATTAAAGATCTCTAGGGAAAAACAAAATAAATTATAAATGTTGACGATTTACATCGTCACACATTTTCAAGGACTGTAAAAAATATAATAACAATAAGTTTTTTTAATATTAAAACTAGTTTTTGTATACAATTTTTTTGCACTTTTTATAAAGACACTTACCAATATTTTCACAACAAGATAAATTGGATCACAAATCAAAAATGAGTCAAAAGTATGTCATTTTATAATAACGATTTTTAAAAAAGAACTTTTTTCTTTTATGTCAAGAAAAATTAACATTTTTTAATTGTGTGTCTTCTATTATAGTTCTTGTTAGTAAAATTTCAGACTGACTACTGACAACTTATATTTATAAACAGGGATTTATACAACGAAGAGGGATCAATATTAAAATAATGTGATTTCAAACATGCAATGTTAACGATAGATGACTGACTTGTGCAAATTGTTATATAAATTTTTATTTCTCACTGCAGCCTAAATTAATAGATAAATTATTGTTTAGTCATTATTATAATTTCAATTTTATATTTAAAGGTCCTATGATTTAAAATGGTTGTTACATTCCTGAATTTTTACTCACTAATAGTACTGTAACGAACCTTTCTACCGCGGAAACGTTAAATTTCTTTCCGCCGTATGGAAGTTTGGCTGTAAATTAATAAATTTTTGAACTTATAAAATTAATAATCTAATAACTGAATACTTTTTTTCCCATAATTTTTAAAAAAGTAGCTTTTAGTAGCTTTAGGCCGAAAAAAGTATCAAAAAAGTAGCCTTTCATGAAAAAAGTAATAAAAAGTAGTAAATAGTTGGGGAGTCCGAAGCCTGACTTAAGGAGGAATCGGACAAACAATCGGAACAAAAGCTAGTCTAAATGACTAATTTTGATTTTTGATATAGAAGACACATAAGTTAATGTAAGTTTTTTCAGGGGAAGTGTAGACACTTGTAGTTTTTACAAAATGAGCCGTTAAAAATTGCAATTTGATGAAAATGAAATAAAATTGACGTTGGAAACGATTATTCATTTTGAGGTTGTTTAATGTTTAAACAAAGCTTAATTAACAAAAACGTAGCCTCGATCTTATGTAACAAATAACAGTTTTTTGTCATTTTTCGTCTGAGAAACTTAGTTCTGTTAAAATAATTATTCCGATATATGATATTTTTTTTAATATATCTGAGATCAAAATTAGACAAAGAACGAGACTGTTTATTTGTTAATTAAGAATTATTTAAACAAATGCTTAAAACTATTATTAATTTATGGAAATAATACAGACTGAAAATTGTATTTTATTAGTAAAAACGCTTATTAAAGAAAAAAGGGAGACAAATAGTATTTAAGTTTTTGTTCTTGAAAATTGTTTATTTATAAAATTGTTAATAACAATTTTAAGTTATAAGATTTATCAATTTTGACTAAAAATTAAATATACATTGGATATTTAAAAAAATATTTAAAAAGAACAAGTCTCTAACAACTGAAAACATCGAGACTATGAATTTGTTAATTAAGCTTTGTTTAAAGATTGTTTAAATAAAAAATGAACTTAAAAAAGTATTTTACGTCAAAATTACATAAAATAGTATTTAGACAAATAAGATCATCCATAACATTATAAGAAACTGCGAAATATAAATTGTTTATAACAATTGTTTAAAATATAATAAAAATTATTATTTATAGTACTAAATAGTATTGATAATTACTTGTAGATAACAAATACACTAAAAAATGTTAAACTTAATAGCTAAAATTCAATAATTTTCATAAAACAATTTTTGTTGACTTATCTGTTTATTAAAAATTAAAAAAAATTCAAACAATATTGTTATCGCATAAAATCATTCTTGGAATGTTACTTTAATAATTTTAATTATTATTGGTACAGTAAGTATCTTTAATACGAAATGGTATTCGTTTAAATTCAAATTTTTAAAGTTTTTTTATTTTAACATTTAATAAACAATTGTTAACAATTTTTTTTAGAAAATAAAAAACTTACGTTTTGTGCAAAATTTTATTACCTTTAACTCAAAAAAAAAGTTGTAAATCGGATAATAATTGTAAGCTGAAAATCAATTTGTCCACATTCAGTTTTTTTCCCCACTGTGCATCGGGGAGTGATGACCACAGATGAACAACAACAACCAACTGATTCTAATCGACCAATATAAAGATATTCCATCCATATTCCACTCTTTTAAATTTACTGGCCCCAAGATTTTATTCAAACCTCACTTAGATATAAAAAATGATTCTGCTACATCTAAAAGTGATGACCACTGCTAAGCAACAACAACCAACTGCTTCTAATCGACTCATACAAAGATATTCCATCCATATTCTATTTTCTTGAATTTACTGACCCCACAATTTTTTTCAAACCTCTCGGAGATATGGAAAATGCTTCTGGTACATCTGAGAGTGATGACCACTGATGACTAACAACGTTTAACTGATTCTAATCAACCCATATAAAGATTCTGAAGCATTTTCCATAACTCCATGAGGTTTGTAAAAAAATCGTGGGGCAGGTAAATTCAAGGAAACACAATATGAATGGAGTATCTCTATAAATGTTGATAAGAATGAGTTGATTGTTGTTAGTGATTTGTGGTCATCACTTTCAGATGTACCAGAAGCAATTTTCATATCTCAGTGAGGTTTGAAAAAAATCGCGGGGCCAGTAAATTTAAGGAAATGGAATATGAATGAAATATCTTTATATGGGTTAATAAGAATCAGTTGATGGTTGTTGGTCATTAGTGGTCATCACTCTTAGATGTTCCAGAAGCATTTTTCATATCTCCGTAAGGTTTAAAAAAAACGTAGTGCCATTAAATTCAGAAAAATGGAATATGGATATGATATAAAAAATACTTCTTGAACATCTGAGAGTGATGACCACTAATGACCAACAACCATCAACTGATTCTAATTATGACATATAAAGATATTTCATTCATATTCCATTTCCTTAAATTTACTGGCCCCACGATTTTTTTCAAACCTTACTGACATATGAAAATAGCTTCTGGTACATCTGAAAGTGATGACCACAAATAAGCAATAACAATCAACTGCTTCTTATCAACATTTATACAGATACTCCATTCATATTGTGTTTCCTTGAATTTACTTGCCCCACGATTTTTATTCAAACCTCATGGAGTTATGGAAAATGCTTCAGAATCTTTATATGGGTTGATTAGAATCAGTTAAATGTTGTTAGTCATCATTGGTCATTACTCTCAGATGTAACAGAAGCATTTTCCATATCTGATTGAGGTTTGAAAAAATTCGTTGGGCTAGTAAATTTTAGAAAATAGAATATGGATGGAATATCTTTATATTGGTCGATTAGAATCAGTTGATTGTTGTTGGTCAGCAGTGGTCATCAATCTCAGATGTACCAAAAGCATTTTCCATATCTCCGTGAGGTATAAAAAAATCGTAGGGCCAGTAAATTCAAGAAAATGGAATATGGATGGAATATATTTATATGGGTCGATTAGATGTAGTTGGTTGTTGTTGGTCATCAGTGGTCATCACTCTCAGATGTACCAGAAGCATTTTCCATACCTGAGTAAGGTTTGAAAAAAATAGTGGGCTCCGTAAATTTAATAAAATGGAATATGGATGGAATATCTTTATATAGGTCGATTAGAATCAGTTGGTTGTCGTTGATGATCAGTCGTCTTTACTCTTTAGTGTTCCAGAAACTTATACTATATCAGATAAGGTTTTAGAAAAATCTTTAGGCTAACTTGCTGTATTGTGGGAAGTATTGGAATTTTAGGTAATTGATTTTACTTTTTTTTAATGAACTTGATTTTTATCACCTATATATAATATAATACAATATAATAGTTTTTTAAAAGTATTCTTTTAACTTATGATACCTCTTGCTTCCCTGGCAAATAAGCGTCACCGATTGCGGACTAAAAAGGTGCCGATAAAGTCCGCATTTGGTACCGAATCGGTCCTGACGTTAGAAATTAAAATTCATATGTTCCAATTAACTTGTACAGTATTTATTTAATGAAATTAGTTAATTCTATAATAATTTTAATAAATATTATTTTTTATTAAGGAAAGAAAAAGTAAAAAATATGGAATTCAAATTTTACATTTTTTTTACTTTTTCTTTCAATAATAAATAATAATACTTATTAAAATGATTATAGAATTAAATAATTTCATTAAATAAATACTGTACAAGTTAATTGGAACATATGAATTTTAATTTCTAACGTCAGGACCGATTCGGTACCAAATGCGGACATTATCGGCACCTTTTTAGTCCGCAATCGGTGACGCTTATTTGCCAGGGTTCAGAGGAACAATTTTAGATGTACCAATTTTTTTAGAACTCTGCTTTTAAATTGATATAATTCTTCCGTAAGGAAACAGATAAATTTCTAAACAACAGATTATTTCTTTGAATACTAGTCAGTTTGTGAGACAGAAATAATTTTTTAGAGGTATTATTAATTTATTGAGAATAATTTATTGAGAAGCTTCAATGATAGTCAGTACGACTACACTAATCTCACAGTTTGTTTTTGATTACAGCGTTATGAAAACCCGTTAATTGCAAAACAATAATTATTTTATTATGGATTGATTTTATCACTTAGTAGTAAGTTTAAAAAAATGTAGGAAAAGAGAAATTAATCACTCTGAGTCAATTAAAATACTTGTTATTTATTTAATAATAATAATTATTTTACATATGATTTACAAACAAATTTTACATATAAGCAATATATAGGGTTGTCCAATAATGTTCGCGACTTAGAACGAGTATAAAAACATTGATCAATTTATTTATTTATTATTACAATTTATTTATTTAATTAATTGAAAGAAATCTATAAATTTTGTTTCCTAAACATACACTCATCAATGTATGAGAAGTAATATTATATACATATAAATCAAGAAACATTGATTATAAACACTCATTGATACATAATAAAAGTAGAAATTTTAGAAGACTTTAAGAAAACTTGAGAAGTTCAAAAAATTATACAGTGAGGTTTCCACAAAAATGTTTTTTTTTTTAATTAAGAAAAGTGGCAAAAGGCCAATAAATAAAAAGGACTGCATTCTAGGTAGCTGTCTGGCGATATTTACAAATATGAATCTAACTAGCAGAATTTTCACCGGATTGACCTGCAATTTTCTGTGTGTACTCTTAAATACATGTATATTACGAAAATAAAATAGAAAAAATCGATTTTTTAAAAATGCAAAGTGTATATAACCCTTTAAATCGAGAAACAAAAATTTACGTACACGGTTCGAGGCCTGGACTTTTAAAAAACAATTTTCTTTGATTCTCAGATAATTGTAAAAATTTTCTAAAATAATTTGAAGCATACAACATTTATTTCTGAATAAAATAAAAGAAAGTTCGAATCCTGTGAGTGATTGGGATTATGGAAATTTTGAAAAAGAATCCAAACCAATTCATTGCGTTTAAAACATGTCTCATTAAAAAAAAAAAATTTCTGAGATTTTGAGAGAATTGAAAAAGGTTTCTAAAAACATATAATAAAAATAAAAACATTTATTTCAGAATTAGTCCAGTAATTCTGTCCCAAAAGCCTATAGGATCGCAATCAATTTGCAACAGCAAGGGGACAAATATCTTTTGGCAGAAGTCGGATACAGAATGAAAATTTATATGAATTCGACTCGATTGTGATGTAACATTTTGCATAAACAATCGTTGAAGGTGCCAAAAAACGGTTTTTCGGTGTTTGTTGTTAACCAAATAATTTTATGTAAAAACATTTTAAATAAAAAAGATAGCCCTTAGAAAGACCTAGAAAACGAATGGTATCAAGGTAATGTTCGATAATTTGTTTAATCGCAAACTAGAGAAAACCTAAAAAAACAGTGTTTTTTCATTGTTAAATAATACTTATAATTTATATTTGATAATGTTTAAACTTTAAGAAAATGTGTCCCTCATTACTTTTAATAGGATTTTTAAATTTGTGCCCGATTCTGTAAATAGTTTTTATACAATTTAATTTGTTATTTTAAAAAACCGTTTCGCGCGGATGTAAATAACATTTTTGTGCATTTATAAATTTTGAGTAACTTATACAAATTGTACTCTAGAAGAGCTATACTAAGATGAATACTTAGTTTCATTATGATATTTTGAAATAAAGTTGTTAAAAATGTGCATTAAAGTGGATGGTACCTTTTTTCGTTATAAACAAATGAAATAACTTTGGTAATACTCATTACATCGATTTGGAGTAAAAGAAATCTTAAAGTCGATACTTTTATGCAACTTTAGAAACAAAAATTTTTAATCTATGTTAATTAGGGACAGAAAAAAATTTTTTTTTGTAACCATTTCTGATGGTTTATTTTTTAACGTTTTATGTTAAAATTAATAGTATGTTTGTACGATATGTTAAATTACTTATTTATAGATGGACATTCTTATAATAAAATTTATTATCATTAAACATTGAGGTGAAAGTAGTGATACAAGTTTATTCTGTCTCGGCCAGTGGAGTGGGGGAAGTCGCTGTCGCGGGGAAAAGTTTCGCGCAAGAATTGAATTTGGGAATTCAAATTACTAAAATTTTCATAACTAGAGAAGGAATTGTCGGATTTTTATCTTTTTTTTTCAACTCGGGGTAATTTTTCCCGACTATTCTAATTACGTTGTCACATTTTCTACATTATGAAAATTTTAATCAAAATTAGTTGACTTTTTTTTAAAGTTTTTATTTTGCAACTTTTTTATTATTTATTTTCAATATTTCTATTTAGAAAATTTTGTTCATAAAAAAGAAATTATTTTATGTAAAAAAAAATCTTTTTTATATACTACCAATACTTTATGCTTTAAATAATGCTTTCTGACAAAGAATTAGACAATTACAGTATATTTACTCTATAGTACACCTATCAAAGAATATTTACCCATAGCGGCAACTTCATACATTTTAATATAAAAATTTGACATATTAAAAACTGGCGATGGGTACAATTGCCCCTGGAAGGATAGAATTACCCCGGTTGACGGTAACTATTTTCTTACGTTAGAATAAGCATTTAACAAAAAGTATCATTTGACAGAATATTTATTTTACATATACCCAGTTTGGGAAAAATCAGTGTTATGCTAATACGACAGCTGGCGCAGTAGTGCAATAATGGCTTGCCAGCACTGCCTTAATACTGTTAGTTGCCGCAGCTCTGCGCTAATTGTCATTATTTCATTAGATAAATTTATTTTTATATAACAGCAATTGTAGCCCGACAAAAATCATTTGACAGTAATGTAATGCAATGATTGAAAATAAATATTTTAAAAGTACATTGGTTCACATCTTCTTGAAGCTATCAACAATTTTTTAGAGAATGTATACTTATATTTAAATTGAATTATAAAGCAAAATTTTAATTTTTGCAATAATTGACAGCACGTCTTCAAGAAATTTTCACTATTTAATGGTAACCGATTCTTCACCAATTTATTAGTAGAAAATCACTTATTCAGATTTAGAAAGTAGTACTGGCCCAGCAAAGGCAGTAAAAGAAATTGGTAATGCGCTAGTTGTCGAATTTTGATTGGTAATTGAAGTAATTGAAGATTTACAAGTAGATATAGATATTGACAGCCTATTAAACGAAAATGATGAAATGTGCGACGAAAATAATTGCGAGAGCTAAATAATTTGTAAATACTGTATTTAATAAAGATGTCAGCAGCGCAAAAAAAAAACAGATTCTTTTTTGTAAAAAAACATATAAACTTTATCAATAAAAATAAATAAATAAATGAAAAACATAGTATTAATCATTTTTATATAACATTATATATTACTGTATATAATGTAAGTTGTCCGTATTTTGAAATTTTAGTTTTTATACCATAAAACCATTTCTTTTTATTTTCTTTTTTATGAACAAAATTTTCTAAATAGAAATATTGAAAATAAATAATAAAAAAGTTGCAAAATAAAAACTTTAAAAAAAAGTCAACTAATTTTGATTAAAATTTTCATAATGTAGAAAATGTGACAACGTAATTAGAATAGTCTGGAAAAATTACCCCGAGTTGAAAAAAAAAAGATATAAATCCGACAATTCCTTCTCTAGTTGTGAAAATTTTAGTAATTTGAATTCCCAAATTCAATTCTTGCGCGAAACTTGCAGCGACTTCCCCCACTCCACTGTCCGAGACAGAATAAACTTGTATCACTAATTTCACCTCAATGTTTAATGATAATAAATTTTATTATAAGAATGTCCATCTATAAATAAGTAATTCAACATATCGTACAAATATACTATTAATTTTAACATAAAACGTTAAAAAATAAACCATCAGAAATGGTTACAAAAAAAAATTTTTTTTTGTCCCTAATTAACATAGATTAAAAATTTTTGTTTCTAAAGTTGCATAAAAGTATCGACTTTAAGATTTCTTTTACTCCAAATCGATGTAATGAGTATTACCAAAGTTATTTCATTTGTTTATAACGAAAAAAGGTACCATCCACTTTAATGCACATTTTTAACAACTTTATTTCAAAATATCATAATGAAACTAAGTATTCATCTTAGTATAGCTCTTCTAGAGTACAATTTGTATAAGTTACTCAAAATTTATAAATGCACAAAAATGTTATTTACATCCGCGCGAAACGGTTTTTTAAAATAACAAATTAAATTGTATAAAAACTATTTACAGAATCGGGCTCAAATTTAAAAATCCTATTAAAAGTAATGAGGGACACATTTTCTTAAAGTTTAAACATTATCAAATATAAATTATAAGTATTATTTAACAATGAAAAAACACTGTTTTTTTAGGTTTTCTCTAGTTTGCGATTAAACAAATTATCGAACATTACCTTGATACCATTCGTTTTCTAGGTCTTTCTAAGGGCTATCTTTTTTATTTAAAATGTTTTTACATAAAATTATTTGGTTAACAACAATCACCGAAAAACCGTTTTTTTGGCACCTTCAACGATTGTTTATGCAAAATGTTACATCACAATCGAGTCGAATTCATATAAATTTTCATTCTGTATCCGACTTCTGCCAAAAAATATTTGTCCCCTTGCTGTTGCAAATTGATTGCGATTTGGGACAGAATTACTGGACTAAATAAAGTAAAAGAAGGTTCGAATCTTGTAAGTGATTATAATTTTGGAAATTTTGAAAAAAAGGTGTTGAAACAAATTAATTACAGTCAATAATTGTCTGCTTTTTAAAAAGAAACAATTTTCCGAGATTTCGAGAGAATTTTAAAAATCTCCCAAAATTGTGTAAAGAAGCTAAAAAAAATTATTTTTTAATAATTTAAAAGAAATTTTTAATTCTGTTAGAGATATTAATTTTTAAAAAAAGAATTGCAACAAATTAATAACAATCAATAATTGTCTGTTATAAAACAAAAAACAATTTTCTTTAATTGTAAGATAATTGTAAACATTTTATAAACTCGTGGAAGGTAGCTGAAAATATTTTTTTCTGACAAAAAAAAAAGAAAAGTTACAATTCTGTAAAAGATTATAATTTTGGAATTTTTGATAAAATATTATAGGGGAGAGGGCCCCAAGTTGGACACCCTATCGATTTATTGCTGTAGAATCCAAACCGTAGAAAATATGTTAAAATGTTTTATACCGGATGAAAGTACAATTTATAAGGTAACTTATGGCCACAGAGATAAAATTTTATTTTGAACATAAACATTTTTTAAAGCATTTTTTCTAATTTTTAAAATTTTCGGCCTAAAAAAAAGTGGCCCCAAGATGGACACCTTCTTAATAGTCTCCGAAAATGGTAGTAAATAAAAAATTAACATCGTGTAACAATTCTTGAACTAAGTTTTAATCATTTTACGGAATTTATCAAGAAATAAAATTTCTAAAAACTTCAATTTAATAGCTTAACAGTAAAAAGTAATAAAATATCGAAAAATATCAATATAATAAATTCTCTAACGATAAAATCACATTTTATGGTGGAAAATAAAAAATTTTAATTAATTGGCTCAAAAAATTATTTAAAAAAGTATAAAATCGAAAATATGCAAAAAAATACATTGAGATTTTAGGCCTGTCCATCTTAGGGTACATGATACCATTTTTTAATCCCCAGTAAAAATATATATACGAATACTGAATTAGTAAAATCATTTTAGAATATTATTATACGATAAATAAAGAATATTATAACGTTCAGTACTCATTCTAAATCATAAATTTAAATAACTTTATCAACTTGAGAAAAAACTGTTACAAAACTTTTTTAGACACAAAATTACGTGGTATGTGTAGAAGAAAAACCAACTGGTTTTTTTTCTTCAAATGTGCATCAAAATGTTCGTCTATACAAACAACAAAAATGACAGAATGCATAAGGCGCTGTCACCTTAAACAAAAATTTTATACGAAATGTCCATCTTGGGGCCCTGACCATCTTGGGGCCCACTCCCCTAATAAATTAATTACAGTCAATAATTGTCTGATTTAAAAAAAACAATTTTTTTATATTTTATAAAAAGTGAAAAAAATCAATAAAATTATAAAAAAAGAACGTTAAAAATATTGATTCTTGAAAAAATATAGTATATTTGCCTTCTGGAAGTTATTTAATGTGACACCACTAATGTAAAATCTTGATTCTTCGTTCATCTCATCAAGTTTGAAGAGTTATAAAATTCTTGTTGTACTAGAAGGAAGTCTGTATCTGAAAAATATTGAAAAAGAAGGGAATAATTTTGTTTTTACAATTGTTATTAAAGTTAACGAAATTTATTTATTTATTTATTTACAAGTAGACGGGTCAAGCCCTTTAACTATTGCTAGAAGTTACAATCGGTAACTAAACTTAATTTTGTAATGTGAATGATTTGTTACACTAGGTATGCCTTTAAAACTTAGTTGAACAAATATTGACGTAAAGATGCGGTGAATCTTGAGACATTCAAATCAAAAAAGTCTAGATCTCCAGAGAGCTTATTAGCTTCCTTACTGAGTCTGTTAATAAGTGAATGCGCGCCATAATTTGTCCTGTGGTGTTTGATTAAATATTTAAAATATTTTTTTATATGAAAAATATATACAAGTTGTCATGGATTCAAAAATTCAATTTCTGGACAGTTAAAAACAGTTTTCAAAACTTAAATTACAGTTAATAATTCTGTAATATTGAAACAAACAATATTCGTAGATATTAATTGAAGTCAATAAATTTAAATAATATGGAAAGAAAAAAGAATTTTACATTTGTTTTAATTAAAGACAATTTTTTAAAAACTTAAAGATTTGAATTTGAAGACATTAATTACAATTTAATCGAAAACAAATTATGAAAATCAGTGATTCCTGAAAATGAAAAATAATAATTATAATAAAATAATAATACTTGTTGTTGAAAATGTTCAAAAGTCTAAGAAAAAACAACTTAACTAAATTTGTTCTGGCAAAAAGACAGCCTTCTCCTTTCCACTGTTGCTGATCCTGTACTTTACATTTTTTCGTCTTTGGTCTTGTTAAGAGATTTGTTAACAAAAAGATAGTTGCCCGAAAGAAGTTTTAAAATGTTGTATCATTACTGAAACATCCCTATTCTTCGTTGATCTCAGCGATGTCGATAAGTTAAAAAATCTTGTTCCAGTAGAAAGGCATTTACTGGAAAATATTGAAAAAAAAAGTTTTGCCTTTACAATTTCTGGAGAGAATAAAACGAAGCTTGCAATATTTCCTTTTTACAAAAATCAAGACCAGTTGTCATGATTTCAAACATATAAATATAAGAAATTTTCGAAAAACTATAAAAAAAATTTTAAAATACTTTTCTTATTTTCATAAATTAGGACAGAGTATTAAATAAATAAAATAACTCGTATTCCAATTTATTCCAACTTTTAAATTTCAATTAATTTAAATTTAAATGCATAATAATTAATGCAAAATAATTAAATAATATTAATTATTTTTCATATTCACTATAATCATTTTTTAATTCTTACAATATTTCTAAGAGATTTCACTTTTTCGAAACTGCTTAATTTTTATCTTATAATTTCTTATTTTACAAAGTTTTAAGATTTTTTCTCTTTTTCCTTTTGATATTTTTGTTTGTTTGTATTTGTCATTTTATTTTAGGATCTTCTTTAGTTTTCTTCCTTTTATGAAAATTATTTAATGTTATTTTATACAATTTTGTTATTGTATCATTCACTAAACTTTTCATTTCGTTGATTTTCATAATTATTTTTATATTTTTAAAAGTAAATACGCTCATTTTTTTGTAAATTTATTCAATTCCTTTCACATCTTGTCCATTTTTCGAGATTTTTTACAAACTTACTTATACCTTCATAAATTTTTTAGATTTTCTTTCTTTTCCTAAATTTATTGTTGGGCTTATTTTTCAGTTTTTATCTTGTAATTACCAATTTTTGAAAACATTTATTTCGATGCTTTTATCTACATTTTTTAAATTTCTTAATTTTTTACTTTTTGGAAAACTTTTATTCTTTTATTTTATATCACGTAAATTTAATATTGTACTAAATATTCTCATTTGAACATGGTTCGTCTATTTCATAGAATTTCTTTTCTTTAAAATTTTTTATATATTTTTCAAAATTTTATTCATGCTTTTTTTATTCAATTTGTCAAATAATGCTCTAATTTTTTTAATTTTAAAATTCTGTTCTCTTTAGTAATATATTTGAACGTTTTAGTAATTATTATCTTATTTATTATTATTTTAATTTAAAAAAATATCCGTTATCAGTTTAATTTTATGTCACTGTTTCATTCTTGTGTTGTTCTTTTTTTAAATTTTTCTTTATTTCTATATTAAACTACTTACAAATAAACATTTGGAGATTTTATATACTGATTATATTTTTAAAAAAATACGATTTAAATTTAAAAAATCCGATTTTTTTATTTCTTTCAAAAAATCATGATTTTTATCAGCCCTGCTTTAAATACTTCTTGTTTACAAAATCCATATTAATATAAATGTAATTAATTAAAATTTTTTTAACTTACAAATAATATTTATTTTAACAATAAATAATCCTTTTACCTTTCCTCTTCCTTAAAGTACACTTTTTACAATATTTTAATAAAAATATTCTAATTTAGCAAAATTTATAGAGATTGAATTCATTCACTTTCATCTGACAATGAGAGATGATGCGAACAAAATTTTAAATATTTTATTTCTAAAATATGTGAAACTCCAACATGTCATAATGACAGTAATCATAATATTTTGATAAGAATTTTGTTTGTTTCCATGTTATTGGTAATCAAAAATAGGGGGTTGACGACTTTCTTTCTTAACCTAAAATCTCACAGTTTATAAAACCGTGTTAGTATTTAAAAACTATTTAATAATATGTGTAAAATTTTACAAAAAATATAAATCACTTTATTCTAAAAGTTGAAAACATGGATTTATTATAAACATTAACTGTTATAAAATCATATTCCAATTTGCCAAATTTATGCTTCTGAAAAATTTCACTATTCTTCTGAGCTTATTACTTTTTTTTGAAACAACTGAAAATTTGGGGTTTTCAAAATAAGTTGATATTTATATATTAATAATATAAAGAGGAAATAATTAAAGAGGTGAGTGTTTTATATTTTAAGGAAACAGAACAATTTTACATAACTCCATTTAAATTAAATTTTTAGTATGCACAATAATAAAACGATTAAAAATGTCATTCTAATTTTAGGTTCCAAAATTAACCTCCTTGATAGACAATTCTTAGAATTTCATATTTCCAAGACGAAGCAAAACACAAACCTCATAAACTTTAAAAGTGGGCAGATTATACTAACATTAACTTATTTTTAAAACCTCAAAATAAAAAAATCTGAATAAAAAAATTATAAGTTCAGAAAAATAATGCAATTTTTTTGCAAGCATACATTTTTTAAATTACATTATCACTTTACAATAATGAATATGTGTCGATTCAGGGTGAAAGGGACCTTAGCTGCAAAACATTCGATTTTTAGTTTTTATTATGAATAGATAGAATTTGAGTTGCTCTTTCCCATACAGTAAGCAAAACTTGTTTATGTCTATTAGTTTTTCTGTTATTAGGGATGAAACATAAACATAACCTAACAATAACGTAGGCAGGCACAAGTTCAAACTCCCTTCTTGTAAAATTCAAAACATTTGATTTTTAATTGTTAATATGAATCGATAGAATTTGAGATGCCTTTTCACATACATAAATTAAAACTTGTTTATGTCTATTAGTTTTTTTGTTATTAAAATGAAACATAGGCATAACCTAACAGTAACATAGGGAGGCTCAACTTCAAACGGCCGTACGCGTAAAACTCAGTTCTGCAGCTAAGGTCCCTTTCACCCTGATTCAACACATATTTATAATAAATCCATCTTTTCTACGTTTAGAATAAAGTGATTTATATTTCTTGTAAGATTTTACACATATTTTTAAATTATAACACGTTTTTAAAAAGTGTGAGATTTAAGGTTAAGAAATAAAGTTGTCAACCTCTTATTGTTTTTAATTACTATTAACTTAAGGACGTTGGAACCCGAAAGCTAAAAGTCGCGTAGAAAAACTTTTTCCTCCTTTGCTCAAAAATTTCCCTTTTATGAATTTTTTTTAAAAACACTGGACACTTTTTCAAAAAAAGGGCTATGGTAGACAAAAGTATTTGAGATAAGGAATTTTTTAAACATTTGTTTTATGCAAACAAATGTGCCTACAAGCGTCAAAATTAACTCCCGTTTTGACATTGCAAGATTTTCCGTAAAAGATGGCCGCCGCTCGTCAGCTGGGCACGGGCTACGTGACATGGGCCTCAAGTGAGATGGCGGCGGCCATCTTTTATGGAAAATCTTGCAATGTCAAAACGGGAGTTAATTTTGACGCTTGTAGGCACATTTGTTTGCATAAAACAAATGTTTAAAAAATTCCTTATCTCAAATACTTTTGTCTACCATAGCCATTTTTTTGAAAAAGTGTCCAGTGTTTTTAAAAAAAATTCATAAAAGGGAAATTTTTTAGCAAAGGAGGAAAAAGTGTTTCTACGCCACTTTTAGCTTTCGGGTTCCAACGTCCTTAAGAACAAAAAAAAAATCTTATAATAATATTATGATTACTGAATTAAAAAAATTGTTGAAGTTTCACATATTTTAAAACTCGATTTTTTAAAAATAAATTTCTCAGGCCAAAGTCACTTTTTATAACTTTCAATAAATTAATATTTTTCATTTTTTTACAACTTAAAATTAAAAACACTTTTTCAAAAAGTAATCTCTTTAAATCCATTACATAAGCTCAATCACAATCACTATTAACTTCACTTTTATTATTAATTACTTAATTTATTTATTATAAGATTAATCACTTTTTAGTTTATCACTCAACAAATATTTATACACAAAAAACAAACACATAACCCCACCTGTCACTTTATCAACAATAATACCGAACGCGATGTTTTCAGCACGAAGACATAACCAACATCTCTCAATAATATATATTTTCTACTTAAAGACTACTTAAGCAACTTTCATACGGCTGCAAGCGGCAAACCAAGCAAAACAGCACAAACTATAGCAACTTCCGTTTCAGACAAACGCCCTTTCAGACAAATGACCCATTACCTATGTTCGAACGAGTACAGCCGGCTTTACTCACGTGGGTATTTAAAATTGCAAGTATGTCTCTCTATAATAAGCTCTAAGATGCTTACAAAAAATGTTATTTAGGACAATTTTCCAATTCAAAAATACAAAGTGGTGTTAACGACATATGGAAATCTTTGAAGCAGGATAGATTATCGTTAACTGTAAATGTAGAAAAGAAAGTGACAAAACTTCTGCAAAAAGAAAAGAAAATATGCTGTTCGTCTTAGTTTTTTTACTCAGCAGGTAAGTCATATTTTTCTTTAATTTGATTAATAATTAAATAATATATCAAACAGAAAATAACCTGGATGTTAATTTATTCAAATTATTTATTTTTAAAAAGAAAAATCAGTAAGTTTTTATTTCAAAGTATTAAAGTTCTATTGTAAGCGACTTGTTTCGATTTTACAAAATTTATTATTGAACCATAAGGAAAGTTGCATGATTAAATAATAAATAAACGATCTAAAATCGTACAATATGATATATACGGTTAGATTATAATAATATTTTATATTTTTACGAATTTTTCTTGGAAGCCTTCATGTGACAATGCTCAAATTTCTGAAATTTCGTCAACATCAAAAGTTGCCAACAACACTGACTGTGCGTTCCAGAATTCATTAGAAACTAGCAGTCCTATAAGAGGTATGAAAACTGTCAATTTAAAACAAATTCAGGGTGTCCAGCTTATCTCTAACAAAAAATCCCCTCACTTTCCCTGACTTCTGCATGTCAGGGATGCAAAAGACTTCAATTTCTGCGTAATTTTCATTAAAATCATGATTTAGATCAATAAAACTTTACAATTTACTAGATATCTGAAACAGGACTGATGAAAATCACGATTAAAAAAAAACAAAGTGAAATCTACATTGTTTATTATTAAAATCAAATTTTTTTTAAAATCAAAAATTGATTTTTTTTCTTCAGTATTTAAAATCAAAACATACAAATATTGAAATGTTTATTTTTAAGTATTTTGTTTTTAAATTTGAGGATCATTAATAAGATCCAACAAAATCCAACAAATAATAAATTAATTAGAGAACTACAAGACAAAATCTTTAAATCCTTATAAACGCAAAATTGAGAAATAAATTAGGTAGTTGTAATGAAAAAATAATAAATTATAAAAACAAAACATAAAAATGTAAAATATTAGAAAAAAGTCTACAAAAAATTGCGAATACTTAAAATAAAAAAAAACTTATGGATATTATTAAAGAAATAAAGAAAAATTATTTTAAAATCTAGACAAGAATTAAAAAATGACAAAAAATATATAAAAAATAGAAAGTTTTTTTTTAAAAATTACGATATTTACAAATATTTATTTTTAAATTAAAAAAAATATAGAAAAAAATTATTACTAAAGAGTCAACATTTTTTCATCCCAAAATTTTTGGTATGAAGACAGCAAAAAATAGTATTACATTTTTATATCTTTAAGTCATTTTAATTTAAATTAATTATAAACATAAATTAACTGATATTCCAATTTATACAAAATTTTAAATTTCAGTTAATTTAAAATTAAAGTTAATTAATGTTAATAATTTTATATATTCACAAAAAGCCTTCTTTATTTCTTAAAAAAATTGAAAGAAATTTCACTTTTCCAAAATAGTTCAATTTTTGTCTCTAAACAATTTCTTATTTTTCAAAATTAAAATTTTTTTCCATCTTTTGCTTTTGATATTTTTTTTTGTATTTTTTCTATTGAAATTTTTTTTTAATTCTCTTTATTTCATACATAATTTTGCTGTTTATAACATCTACTAAACTTTTTTACGTTGATTTTCTTAATTATTTTCATATCCTTAAAAGAAATATCTTCATTATTTTGTAAATTTAGTCAATGTGTTACTAACTTTTTATATTTTTTGTAATTTTATCATTTTTTTATAGTTTTTTAGATAACAAATTGTAATGAGTTAAAATGGAAAAGAGATGCCTAAGAAAAGGAAAAGCGATCATACAATTACCCGGGAGGATCGTGGGGGAATCACATGACTTTATGGGAGCTAGAAATTTTGAGGAGCGACGAGGGACAAGTAGAACCAACCAGTAAGCCCGGGAAACCGGTTGCGTTATTTGTCTATTTATTAATTATAATTTTTGTCTAATTAAGTATTGTCTCTATGAATATTCTTTTTGACTTGTTAAGATTTGCCATACGCTCCCGAAGTAGTGCTGTTCGCTACAGATGTGATTCTGAGACGACGGGGACGCCTGTCGCCACGATAGTGATCTTTTTCCTGGAAGAAAGGACTCAAATCTCCGAACTGGTGTAGGAATTACAAGGAGTCATCTCTACGGAACATACGGACTTGATGAAATTGATCCGAGCAGAGTAGTGAGCATTGGACTATAATTTGTGAGGCATATGAACTTTTTATGTATTCTTTTTGTATTTGCAGAGTTGTAATTATTCGTGAGAATTGTCGATTTAAAGTTGTGATTGTCCGGTATCGTGAAACCGTCACATTCCTACGTCCGGTTGAATTCATTGATATTTAAATTAATATTCGAATACCAATATTCAAGGGTCCGGGAGATTAATACCGATAAAAATACGGGAATTTCGCGATAGACAGAATCAATTGGCGACCGAATCGTAGTTATAGGAATAAATGTAAAACGCATGCAATAGTTTGTGAGAAATTTTATAATAAAACGAATCATTTTATAATTATACTTTAAATGTATTTATTGGGTTTGGGACGAGACCTTCTTAATACGAAAGACCCAATACAAATGGCGCTCAACGAAAATTCGGGTAAAAATCAACTTAATTTAGAAAAAAATGGTGGAAATGATAACGGAAGTAAAATAAATAGTGAGATTAATAGAGACGGAAATCTTGTAAACGTAATGGGACAATTTTCTGAAATGATTTCAGCAATGAAAGACGCGTTTGTTAATTTACAAAATGTACAAACAAATAATTTAGATTTAGAAAACAGAAGAAGAAAAAATAATGCCAGAATTGAAATGTCTGTTCCGCAGTTTTATGACGAGTACCAAAATAATCCTGTAGAATTTTTGGACGATTTAAAACAGTATATACAAATAAAAAATATACCGAGCGAATGTGAAGTATTGATATTAAAAACCGCAGTGAAAGGAAGAGCAAAAGCATGGTTTCTCGCGAATTATAATAAATGGGATAATTTTGAAGAGTTTGAGACGGATTTTCTGTTAGAATTCTTTTCTATTGAATTTAGAACGGAAATGACGAATTCTTGGAGGGACAGACAATTTACAAGAAAAGATGGAACATTTGTTAATTATTTTCACCAACAAGTGCGGCAAGCATACTATTTAGAACCCCCACTATCTGAATATTCAAGAAATTTTTCTATTATTAGGCAATTACCGCGTAGAATTCAGGATTCAATGGCGGCAATAGACTTGTCGGATACAAGTAAAATAACAAAAACCCTTGCTTGGTTGGACGGGACGGAAAGAATAGAAGATAAAGCGTTCAGACGAAATAGGGAAATTAGATGGAATCGAGAAAATGAATACAGTAACGATAAATCGGAAAATTATAAAAATGAAAAATCAAATTCTGAAACTCGATGGTCGAATAATAGAAACTTTAAACAAGAAAATGTAAATTATTCGGAAAATAAGCAACAATACCGTGGGGGTAATAATAATTCTGAAGATCGATATAAAAATTATAGGGATAATAGAGAAAATCTTAGAGAAAATAGAAATTTCGAACAAAAAGCTGAAAATTATTCACAAAATAATCAACAATATCGTAGAGATGATAAAAATTGGGGAGAGCGATATCAAAATAATAGAGACAATAGAGAAAATTTTAGGGAAGATAGGCGCGAGAATTGGAGAAATAAGGAAATTAGAAGCGAAAATAGAAACGAAAATCAGTATGGTAATTGGAGAAACGAAGACAGAAGTCCAAACAGAAATTATAATGACGCGCGTAACCGATACGATAATAAGACGAATAGGTATAATCAGACAGATAATAAACACGGGAGACCAAACGGAAGACCTTTTAGAGTAGCAGCAATACATGATGAAAATAACTTAAATGACGATGACAAATTTGATGAAATAAATTCTGAGATTGAAGAAGTTTTCGAACGTCGCGATTTAAACTAAAAAACGACTGTAAAAAAGGTCCATTTACATGTCGATGGATAGGAAATATTATAGAGGACCTAACCTTTGATATAGAAGGAAAAATATACGAGAAAATGATACCGGAATATAAATTAGTAAAATATAAATGCCCTCTAATTAAAGTGAAATATTAAAATATGAATCATAATGCTGTTATTGACACGGGATCTGAAGTTGATTGTATTTCCGAGGAACTATTCGATAAATTAAATCCATTTGAATTATTAGTACTACCAGTTTCAAATATAAAATTAATAAGTGCGTTTGGCGGAAAATCTTACAATATAAAGAGACAAATAATGATAAAACTAAAAATTAATGAACAAGAAATTGAATGGATTTTTTTGGTCGTACCAAAATTAAATTTTGAATTTATTTTAGGAACAAATTGGTGTTTAATGTACTTTTTGTCAGGTTTTAATTCATGCCCCCACAGCACCGAAAATTTCCTGAAAATTTATTAAAGATTTATTTGCAAACTTCGGAATATTTAGGTGCAAAGCTTAGCGAAAATTGTGTAAAGATTTAAATGCCCCGATTAAATAAATGTTTAGCGTAAAAGTTTACTGAACATTTAAATTTACATTTTCGTGAAATTTTCGTCGCGAAAGTTTCCTGAACATTTAAATTTACATTTTCGTGAAATGTTCGTCGTGAAAGTTGTCTGAAGATTTAAATTAAATTTTCGTGAAATGTTTGTCGCAAAAGTTGATTCAACATTTAAATTAAATTTTCGTGAAATTTTCGTAGTGAAATTTGACTGAACATTTAAACTGAATATTTGTGAAATGTTTGTCGCAAAAGTGGATTGAACATTTAAGTGAATATTTGCTAAATGTTGAGCGGAAAGTTGCCCAAATAAAAAAATTATATTAAATAGAACACACAGGAAATTGTAAGTTGAAAGATTGTATTAGATTAACGATTTGTAAAACGTTACAGAATCTTCAAAATTTTATTCAATAAATGTGTTTATATTAATTTAATTACTGTTTAATTTACTTGTTCCCCTTCTATTTAATATAATTTTTTTTATTTGGGCAACTTTCCGCTCAACATTTAGCAAATACTCACTTAAATGTTTAATTCACTTTTGCGACAAACATTTCACAAATATTCAGTTTAAATGTTCAGTCAAATTTCACTACGAAAATTTCACGAAAATTTAATTTAAATGTTGAATCAACTTTTGCGACAAACATTTCACGAAAATTTAATTTAAATCTTCAGTCAACTTTCACGAAAATGTAAATTTAAATGTTCAGGAAACTTTCGCGACGAAAATTTCACGAAAATGTAAATTTAAATGTTCAGTCAACTTTTACGCTAAACATTTATTTAATCGGGACATTTAAATCTTTACACAATTTTCGCTAAGCTTTGCACCTAAATATTCCGAAGTTTGCAAATAAATCTTTAATAAATTTTCAGGAAATTTTCGGTGCTGTGGGGGTGTGCAGTTTTTAAAATTTTTTCCTTATTTCTTTTGCTTTCACAAAGATTTAAAGATTTCTTTTGTAATCTTTTTATTTATTTTTAATTTGTTTCATTTTGATTACCGTCAAGTGGGGCTATTTTGTGCACAAAACCGCTCTTTTTCCACTCTATGCTTTATTAAAATTTAGAATCTAAAAAAATAGAGAATTTATATATTTAGTTATGTTGTAGACATCCTTCTAAAGGTGTCCTATGAGTTAGCCGACAAGAAAAATTTTTTTGTCTAAGTTATAGAAACTCAAAGTTGTGCACAAAATAAAACCCATGGTGGGGCTATTTTGTACATCAAAGTTTGCTTATTTATAAAGTTGTGTAAAATTTTTTTTTAACGTTTTTGCTATATGAAGTATTATTTCTAGATATTTTAGAGTACAATGAAGAAAAACAAAGCCAGAAATATTTTTTTCCTAGGAATTGTTTAACTAATTTGAATGTAAAACACTTAAATTTTACAAAAATGTAGATTTACAAAAAAAGTTATTTCTTTAAGAAAATTTTACTTAAAATAACTTCTGTTACACTTTTTGAGTTATTTTAAGAAAAAAAGTCTCAAAACTAACTTGAAAAGCATGTTTTTATTACATGCTTTTTTGAGGTTTTTAAGGGACCATGTGTAAAACTGAGATTTTATGCTTATTTCTTGTTTTTTCTAACAAAACTAAGAAAAAATGTTTCAAAACGAAATTCTAAAGTAATTTTTACTAACTACAAAACAAATTCTTGAAAAAAACTTGATTTTAAGGGGGAGGTAGGGTTTTCAAATTTTTTTTCCGTTTTTTTTTTATTTTTTTATCTGAATGTATAATATTTCAACAATATTGTGTCAAAATTTCAAGTCGATCGGAGAAAAATTGACGACGTTATGAGTATTTTTAGATCTGCCTGATTTTCATATCTGTCCGGTCCGAGCGCGCTATTGTTATCTGGCAGTTGATTCGATTTCTATATAATACCTTAAAACAGGAGTAAAAAATACTTTATACATCATGGATGATGGAAACATACCTTATAAACCTGGAATCAATGATTTAGTTTGAGGTAAGCCGATAAAACTCGCTTATGAACGTCTTTAGTGTTCAAAACTTTAAAGCGTTTTTCCCAAAAGTCACATTTTCAAAGTCAGTGCCCCTCGTAATTCCAAAACTACTCAATCCGATCCTTTTGAAATTTGGAACACTATTTCTATATAAAATTTACGAGGTAGTGACGAAGCCCTTTTTTCAATTTTTTTTTCTTCTTTTCTTACAATAAAAAATAAGCCGATTTTTTGGGTAAAAATCACGTTTTTCACTTCAAAGTGTTCCCAAAAATCGAAAAATTAAAATTTCGAAAATCCCCCTCGACATTACCTGGGGAAATAGATCTTCTGACGAAAAATCTTTGGTTTTTTCATTTCAGATGATTTTGCACCTAGTTATGAGGGGCACCGCAATTTATCTTTTTTCTGACGCGCCTCACAACAATTGCTGCCATTGCCCTATTTTCAGATATTTTTCAGTAAAAATTTGACACAACATTCTTCAAAATGTGTGAAGAACCCCCCCACCCCCCCTTAAAGAATGCACAAAATAACCCTCCAAATCCTGGTTTTTTCAGTTTTTTACACTTTTTTCTTAAAATATGTAATAAAAAGTTAGCGCGTCACGTATACATCATCACAACTAAATGGTTAACAAGTATTATTAATACCTTTAGAAACACTTTTAAACTTTCGGAGATCTGAACAGAATTTTGAGAACTTTGAAATTTTTCTGCTTGATTTTTACGATTTTACGATTTTTTTTCTGATTTCTGATAAAGAATTGAGTAAATTTATTTAGTACTCTCTGTAGTCTAGATATCAGAAAATATTTATTCAAAGTAGCAAACTTAAACAACTGAATATAAAGATTTTATTCATTAAAAACCTCGCGTACACAAAATAGCCCCAAGGCGCACAAAGTAGCACCACTAACGGTAATTTTTTTTCGAGATATTGAAAAAATTGTGTATGTCAAACTTTGAGCGGTTCGTTTAACGGGCGATTAAGGGTTTATTAAGATAAAAAGAAGCTTTTAGAGAAAAATTTTGCCTGTCGTGCGTGGAGTTTATAAAAATAAAAACTTTCTGTTTCTACCTTTTACTTTTAGAATATTATAATCTAAATTTCCTTTTGGTTTTATTAAAAAATTGGCCAAATTATCACGGGATGAAGTGAAAAACTGTTAAAATTTTTCACTTTTCGAAATCTCAGTTTTTTTATTTATTAAGAATACTAAAATAGCTATAACTTTTTGAGCTGGAAAAAAAGATCGGCCTTCTGATCCCACACAAGGATTGATAATTAAGATTATACTTAAAAAAAAGTCGATAAATGCATTGGATAGAAATTCTATTTACTGAATTTGAAGTAAGCAGTATTGATAATTAAGAGAAATTACAAAGAGTTGGATTTGTATTTGAAGCAAATCCCTTATGAAAAATAAGTATTGGATTAAGTACTGAAATAAGCATTGGTTTAAGTATTGGAAACTCCCAATACTTTTTTCGCCAAACATTCTTAAAAATTTTACTGGTTGCGCACTAAGTTTCTATGGCTCCAAGGTCTGCGCAATATTTTTTTTTACATTTAATACATAGAAATATATGGAATGCAAAATCACACTTCCACAGAAAATGAAATTTTTTTTTTTTAATATATTACGAGAAAAAAGTATTGGAGTTTCCAATACTTAAACCAATACTTATTCCAGTACTTAATCCAATACAGTATAACCCGCTTAATATGATCCCGTTTAATACGTTTTCCTGCTTAAGATGCTCATATATCGTGGTCCCTGCAATTATAGACATTTTTTCATACATTTTATCACGTTTAATACGATTCGTTTTCCCGCATATTACGCCATCGCAGGTCTACGGCCGGTAGAAAATCTTTTTCAATTTTTGATCTAGAACCAAAACCCAACATTTTTATGAATTTGCAACTCAAAAGCTAGAGAAGTACGCAGGGAATTTTGAAAAAAAAAAACGGTTTTTGTGAAAATGACACACATTCGAATCAAAATTTTAAGTTTTTCGGTAAAAAATCGATAGAAAATTGTTAATAATTTTTTTTTCTTTTTTAACAGAGAAAAATCCCTACGTACTTTCATGAAAAATGTTATCATGTAGCTATATTCCAATTTTTAAGTTAATCGATCAAAAATTGTACAAAATTTTTGTTTCGATTTTCTGAAAGGTTCACAGTGGTCTAACCCCTTTAAGTGACAGTGCAGATGGTATTTAAAAATTAAATGACATTGAAAATATTATTATTTCTGATTCATCTAAGTCGTTGACAGAAAAAAAATGATAATTTTAAATAATTTCTTAATATTTTGTAATTATATTGTAACTTACGAAGATGTAAATGTTCTTAACTAAATACTTTTATTAGACAGTTTATTAAAATGTTAAACTTTAATATAGCACATAATACTTTAATAATTTGAATATACACTTGAGAGAATTTTAATATTCGCAAAGTCGAATTTAAAATTTAACGAACTTTAACCCTTTAACACCCGAGCAAAATTGAGAGTAGGTATGAAAAAATGAAACACCATTCTAGGGGTTTTAGGGGTCGCTGATAACGAATTTGATGTCAAATTGACAATTTGACAATTGACAGCTGTCAATTCAGTTGTCAACTTTTCTAAAACGTGATTATTGTTGATGAAAACTTCCTCTCGCGGGTTTTTTTGGGTCGCTGATTAAGAATATGATGTCAAATTGACAATTTGACAATTGACGGCTGTCAACTCAGATGTCAACTTTTCTAGAAAGTGATCATTTTTGACAAAAATGACAGTATAAGGGTTTTCGGGGTCGCTGATTACAAATATGATGTCAAATTGACAATTTGACAATTGACAGCTGTCAATTCAGTTGTCAACTTTTGTAAAAAGTGATTATTTTTTACGAAAATGACAATACAAGTGTTTTTAGGGTCGCTGATTACGAATATGATGTCAAATTGACAATTTGACAATTGACAGCTATCAATTCAGTTGTCAACTTTTGTAAAAAGTGATTATTTTTTACGAAAATGACAATACAAGTGTTTTTAGGGTCGCTGATTACGAATATGATGTCAAATTGACAATTTGACAATTGACAGCTGTCAATTTAGATGTCAACTTTTCTAAAAAGTGATTATTTTTGACGAAAATAACAGTATAAGGGTTTTTGGGGTCGCTGATTATGAATATGATGTCTAATTGACAATTTGACAATTGACAGCTATCAATCCAGTTGTCAACTTCTCTAAAAAGTGATTGTTCTTGACAAAACTGACAGTGTAAGGGATTTCGGAGTCGCTGATTACGAATGTAATGTCAAATTGACAATTTGACAATTGACAGCTGTCAATTCAATTGTCAACTTTTCTGAAAAGTGACAAAAATGACAGTATAAGGGTATTTGGGGTCGCTGATTACGAAAATGATGTGAATTTGTGATCTAACAGCTGTCACATAATCAAAATCAGCCCAGATTGTAAAAAGCAAAAAAAAAAAAGTTTGCGCATTGTACAACCTGTCTTTTCGTCTGTCGCTGAGTGATTTGTAGCTCGCAGATTTTTTGAATTTTTGACGAAAGTTGATAAATCCAGTCTTAACAAAATTTATGAATACATACAAGTATTATAAATCCATTTCATAAAAAGTTTCTATTAAAGTTACATATCTTTCATACAGATAATTTGTTTTGATGCATTTTTCTACGATTTGTTAAATACCTATATATAACATGAAATGTCATTTTTTAAGTTGCTATTCAATTTCGTTCATGAAAAGAAGGAAAAAATAATCATTAAAAATGTTCTTATATGCTCTTACCCTACATTTGCTTTGACAGCTGTTAAATTGTCAAATTGACATCATATTTGTAGTCAGCGTTCCCGAAACCGATATTCCTGTCATTTTCGTCAAAAATAATTACTTTTTAGAAAAGTTGACAACTAAATTGACAGCTGACAATTGTCAAATTGCCAATTTGACATCATATTTGTAATCAGCGACCCCAAAAACCCTTATACTATCATTTTCGTCAAAAATAATCACTTTTTAGAAAAGTTGACATCTGAATTGACAGCTGTCAATTGTCAAATTGTCAATTTGACATCATATTCGTAATCAGCGACCCTAAAAACACTTGTACTGTCATTTTCGTAAAAAATAATCACTTTTTAGAAAAGTTGACAACTGAATTGACAGCTGTCAATTGTCAAATTGTCAATTTGACATCATATTTGTAATCAGCGACCCCGAAAACCCTTTTACTGTCATTTTTGTCAAAAATGATCACTTTTTAGAAAAGTTGACATCTGAATTGACAACTGTCTATTGTCAAATTGTCAATTTGACATTATATTCATAATCAGCGACCCCGAAAACCTTTATACTGTCATTTTCGTCAAAATTAATTACTTTTTACAAAAGTTGACATCTGAATTGACAGCTGTCAATTGTCAAATTGTCAATTTGACATTATATTCGTAATCAGCGATCCCAATAACCCTTATAAACATGTGTCACTTATTTATAATTATTGTTACTACTTGGGAAACACAAGTTATTTTTTTTATGTTTGTGGCGCCATCTAGGATACGCCATTTTGAATTTTTTAATTTTGGTACCAGATTTGTATTAAGTAGTTCAAAAACTTTTAAATTCTGCGTCCCAAAATTTTTTTTTTACTTTGATGTCCTTCTGGAAGCTAACTGATTTTTTTTCACGATTTCTGAGATTTGCATAAACATTTGGTTTTTTATTTATAATAAAATAATTTTTTTTTATTACTTGTATTTTTTTCTAGATACTAGCATTCATACTGAAGAAAATAAGCTAAACCGCATTAAAAAATATTGATATTCAAGAAAGTTACAGGCGTTTTTGCAAGTGGGACATTTACGTCCCGCAGGCGTTAAAGGGTTAAGTGAATAGAATGTTTATTAACGCGAACTGTCATTTGAACGAATTTCTATATTGCCGAAATACTAAGTATGCGAATTGTAATCTGACATAACTTTCATCGTGGCATTGCGCTCCATTAGTAAGACGAAGAGAGAGATATGTTCATCCTCGTCTTACTAATGGAGCGCCACGCCATCCTACAATTTGGTTCAAATTGAGCCTCCTGATTCAATAAGGGTACATAAATTTTCAACAGCGGTGTCCGATTTTCTCCCACCACCTTGAAATTGATTTTTAAGAAACAAAATTTTGTAATTACTATCTTGTAGAAAATTTTCTGGCGCATATGTTTTCTTCAGATAATATTTTTTCTATCTCTTACCGTATTTGAAAGAAACTAAAAAAACTGAATTTTTCTGGAAATCATATTTGATTAAAATTTTCACTTCAACTCGCTCTAAAATGAAAATTTCTTAATATTTTTACATGAAATTTATAGAAGTTATAGTTTGAAGTATTCTTTGAATGATAGCCCTGGTAGATGGCCGGAACCGTAGGAGAACGAATCCGGGTTCTTTCAGAGTACTGGTTCGTTCCCGTAGGGTTCTTTGTTAAATATTGTCAAAGTATAATGAAAATTGGGCAAAAGAGTTATTATTGGGACAAAGTGTAACTTTGTTAATAAGATTGATAAGGTTTTGGGTGGTAAAACAATGTTTTTAAACAGAAAAATAAAAAATTCTGAAATTGATACTTTAAGGACGTTGGAACCCGAAAGCTGAGAGTGGCGTAGAAACACTTTTTCCTCCTTTGCTCGAAAATTTCCCTTTTATGAATTTTTTTGAAAAACACTGGACACTTTTTTAAAAAAAGGGCTATGGTAGACAAAAGTATTTGAGATAAGGAATTTTTTAAACATTTGTTTTATGCAAACAAATGTGTCTACAAGCGTCAAAATTAACTCCCGTTTTGACATTGCAAGATTTTCCGTAAAAGATGGCCGCCGCTCGTCAGCTGGGCACGGGCTACGTGACATGGGCCTCGAGTAAGCTGGCGGCAGCCATCTTCTACGGAAAATCTTGCAATGTCAAAACGGGAGTTAATTTTGACGCTTGTAGGCACATTTGTTTGCATAAAACAAATGTTTAAAAAATTCCTTATCTCAAATACTTTTGTCTACCATAGCCCTTTTTTTGAAAAAGTGTACAGTGTTTTTCAAAAAAATTCATAAAAGGGAAATTTTCGAGCAAAGGAGGAAAAAGTGTTTCTACGCCACTTTCAGCTTTCGGGTTCCAACGACCTTAAAGGTGTTTCCACATACAGTACTTGTCAGCTTTTGATAGAGTTCGCGGCAGATTTAAATATCTCCATCTGACTTGGAAAATTTAAGAGTAAAAAAAGTGTACATTTTTATAGAAATGTGAATTTAATTAAAAATAAAAATGTGTAACTTGACAAAGAAAGATAAAAAAGTGTAATTTTAAGTTAGAAATAATAAAGTGCAGCAACATATCCTGGCAACTTGGCCTAAAAACAAATAACACAGCCCCACAAAAAAAAAAAAAGTGTCATGTACTTTTGACCCGAATACCTTAGCCCTATATATTTTGACGCGCTGAACACGAATCCGAAGTCCATTTTGCTCCATCACGTCAGGATTTTTTTCTAACCTCAAAAAACATGTCGGATTTTGAGAGGTAGGCGATTTTTTAAAAAAATTTATGGATTTACTTTAAACTTGGTATCTGGGGGTTTTTTGGGTCGCTGATTACGAATCTGAAGTTAGATTTTCAAAATTCAAAATGGCGGATCCAATATGGCGGACGAATTTTGAAAAAAATCGAAGATTTACTTCAAACTTGGTATCTGGGGGTTTTTTGGGTCGCTGATTACGAATCTGAAGTTAAATTTTCTAAATTTAAAATCTAAATTTAAATTTAAAATTAAATTTTAATTTAAATTCAAAATAAATAAAGATTTATACAATCTTCATCTTTGTATACGCCAGGTTTTAATTGATCCATTAACCCATTAATGTCAGAACAATATACCAATGACTGCTTTTTGTCTTCTGTAAAATATTTTCTGAATTCCTTTTCCCTATCGCGATAAAAGGAAGATGTAGTTCCTTTCGATAGCATTTTTTTCTTCTTAAGAACTGATGCAAGATATTCTGCAACATCTTTTGGTAGTTTTAAATCTCTGATGAGATTGCTGAGTTCTTCTTGTGTGAACTTTTCAGGTATTTCTTCTTCCTGTTCACCAGTTGGAATGTAATAGATATCTTTGTCATCAATACTCATGTCGTCATCTATATCACTAAATACATCTTCTACTTTTGAAAAGTCGATTTCAAAATTTTTTGAAGAAGAAGGTGTATCACAAAAAATTTCTGGTTTTGTTACAGTTGTCACATCAGCGTACAATATTTTTCCTTTATTCTTGTTATTATAACTTTCTACATTGGTCATGCAAAAGTAACAATCTTCTTGTTTCAATGGTTTTTTCCACAGCATTGGTTTTTTAAATTTAAAGTACTTATCCTCCTTAGTATTATTCCAACGAGTTAACATTATGTGACAGGATAAGCAAATTTTGTGTGGAACCCAATTTTCATTTTGATCGGCTATCTCTAAATCAAAGCAATCTTTGTAAATTTGTCTAATATTGTCATTGATTGGTTTACAATTCTTTGGAACATCGAACTGTCCACATATATAACAAAATGCATCTGCATTGCTATTGCATATGTGTTTTGATCTTAATGCTTTAAAATTAATTTTTGAAGCATTTGAAGTTTTTGTGTTGTTTTGATTTTGAAAAGCCATGATTTATTGAATAACCCGCACGTTAGGGATCCTGGTCCGATCGCAGGCGAGTCCACCGTCCTAGGGGTGATAACTCTCATACCTCCCCAGGCCTAAGTATGAGAGCTTTCCGACTTTGACGAGGACAATGTCAACTCGTCGTCGGACACACTACGGTATCATCCTCACACCCTAACGCCCACCTGCAAGGCAGCGCGCCTACGCTGGCTTCGTTACTTCGATAAACAGGAAGCGAATCATTCTACACATCCCCTTTCGGGGCAGTTGTCATCGCCTACTACATTTATCAAAGCAGCAGGATTTAAATTGTGTCAAAGCTCAATAAGAACGTTAGACATAGAATGACAATGATATGTCCATCAGGAATAAGATGCAGAATGGAACAATGTACTTTCTTATTTGGCTTCTGCACCAAACATATCCAATCTGTTACCAAGGAATATTTTATGATAAAATTGTAATAGAAGTCATATTTGAAAATGTGAGAAACTCGCTTCGAAATCACACTCAGCAACTTAAAAACCTGAAGATACCAAATTTCATAAAAATTTCGAAAATATGACGTCAGATTCGCAATCAGCGACCCAAAAAACCCCCAGATACCAAGTTTGAAGTAAATCTTCAAATTTTTTCAAAATTCGTCCGCCATATTGGATCCGCCATTTTGAATTTTGAAAATCTAACTTCAGATTCGTAATCAGCGACCCAAAAAACCCCCAGATACCAAGTTTGAAGTAAATGCATAAATTTTTTTAAAAAATCGCCTACCTCTCAAAATTCGACATGTTTTTTGAGGTTAGAAAAAATCCTGACGTGATGGAGCAAAATGGACTTCGGATTCGTGTTCAGCGCGTCAAAATACATAGGGCTAGGGTATTCCGGTCAAAAGTACATGACACTTTTTTTTTTGTGGGGCTGTGTAATGTTTTTTTCCTAAACTTTTTTGTATTTAATTAGTTAATTTATTATTTCATAACTATTTTCTTACTTTTTCTTTAAATATTATCCTTTTATCCCGCTTCAAGTATAATAAGAACATATAAACATTAAATATAACCTCAAAGTGTCACAATGTTTTTTAAATATCTCACTAACGTAAATAAAAGTTAATACGAACAAATTAGAATTTTCCAAGTAAAATTAAGAGATACGTGTCTTTCTGATTTATAAAAAAAAACATTTACACACGAATTTATGAGTATTTCAACTTTTTCTGGAAAAATTGGAAATAAAAACCATTTTCAATTTGACTTTTGTGACTTTTGAGACATTTGTGTCACTTATTGTCCAATTAAGAAAATCAATTTTCTTTTCTTGATTCTTGTTAGATACTATTAGGTTCTTTAAAAATTCATATAAACTTTTTGAACATATTAAAAATTAAAAAAGTGTAGACTAATTTTCCAAAACTAAAGCAAAACAATTTTCTCGAAAACACTACCTAAGACTCATTTTGCTCAAGATTTAATAATTCTGGTATATTATCGTTTTCAAGTTTATCATAATTTTCTTGTAATTAACCTGACAAAAAACAAGTGCACAAAATTAAAAATCTCATACAATACTTTGCTCACCAGAAAACAAATAACAGGCTTTTAAAATATTTCAATTTTTCTTCAAAAATAATATCATGAGTAAAAAATTTAATTTAATTTTTAATTTTAATATTTCTTTTAAGCTCTTCAAAATAAA
This sequence comes from Ganaspis brasiliensis, assembly GCA_037103525.1. Taxonomy (NCBI): domain Eukaryota; kingdom Metazoa; phylum Arthropoda; class Insecta; order Hymenoptera; family Figitidae; genus Ganaspis; species Ganaspis brasiliensis. The sequence continues at coordinate 159,122 of JAZKLR010000677.1, forward strand.
GGCAAATTATTGTCATATTATGTCAAATCCAAATATCGAAAATCTGAAATGTTTTAAGAATTTCGAGTTGTTTATAAAAATGTATTTTTCTGAAATATTATTTTCTTTAATATTCTTATAATTTTCTTGAAATTTACCAGCCAAAAAAAACAAGTGTACAAAAAAAAAAAAAAAATTTCATGATTTTCCAATTTTTTTTCTAAAATGTTACCACAATCAACCTTAATCCAAATTGTATCCATTTCATTTTTAACATATATTTCGAGCTCTACAAAATAAAGTCTACTTATCGTCATATTATGACAATTCCAAATATCGAAAATTTGAAATGTTTTAAGAATTTCGAGTTGTTTATAAATAAGTATTTTTCTGAAATATTATTTTCTTCAAGATTCTTATAATTTTCTTGTAATTTACCAGACAAAAAAAACAAGTGTACAAAAATAAAAAAAATAAAATTTTTTCATGATTTTCCAATTTTTTTCCAAAAATGTTACCATAATGAACCTTAATCCAAATTTTATCTTTTCCATTTTTAACAATTAATGTGTATATGTTCTTATTATACTTGAAGCGGGATAAAAGGATAATATTTAAAGAAAAAGTAAGAAAATAGTTATGAAATAATAAATTAACTAATTAAATACAAAAAAGTTTAAGAAAAAAACATTATTTGTTTTTAGGCCAAGTTGCCAGGATATGTTGCTGCACTTTATTATTTCTAACTTAAAAGTACACTTTTTTATCTTTCTTTGTCAAGTTACACATTTTTATTTTTAATTAAATGCACATTTCTATAGAAATGTACACTTTTTTTACTCTTAAATTTTCCAAGTCAGATGGAGATATTTAAATCTGCCGCGAACTCTATCAAAAGTTGACAAAAGTACTGTATGTGGAAACACCTTTAAAGTATCAATTTCAGAATTTTTTATTTTTCTGTTTAAAAACATTGTTTTACCACCCAAAACTTTATCAATCTTATTGACAAAGTTACACTTTGTCCCAATAATAACTCTTTTGCCCAATTTTCATAATACTTTGACAATATTTAACAAAGAACCCTACGGGAACGAACCAGTACTCTGAGAGAACCCAGATTCGTTCTCCTACGGTTCCGGCCATCTACCAGGGAGTTGTTTAATAATGCTTATTTATTTTACTGAAAAAAAGTTATTAATTTTTTTATCGCTCATTGTTACATTATTGTTAGATAACTTTTAACTGTTTCGTTTAACGAGGGAATTTTCAGTAAACACAAAGTGTCATATGTTAAAATGTTCATGGATACCCAATAAAGTTTTCTGGAAAGTTTCATTTGAATAGAAATTATCGTAAACAAAATATAAGCAATAATATTTTCGCGGACCAAGGGCCGCTACGTCTATTATGACAGTTCTCAGATCAATCCCCTTGCGACGCAAAAATATTATTGCTTATATTTTGTTTACGATAATTTCTAATCAAATGAAACTTTCCAGAAAACTTTATTGGGTATCCATGAACATTTTAACATATGACACTTTGTGTTTACTGAAAATTCCCTCGTTAAACGAAACAGTTAAAAGATATCTAACAATAATGTAACAATGAGCGATAAAAAAATTAATAACTTTTTTTCAGTAAAATAATTAAGCATTATTAAACACCTATCATTCAAAGAATACTTCAAACTATAACTTCTATAAATTTCATGTAAAAATATTAAGAAATTTTCATTTTAGAGCGAGTTGAAGTGAAAATATGATTTCCAGGAAAATTCAGTTTTTTGAGTTTCTTTCAAAAACGGTAAGAGATAGAAAAAATATGCGCCAGAGAATTTCCTACAAAAACAATAATGTAACAATGAGCGATAAAAAAATTAATAACTTTTTTTCAGTTAAAAAAATAAGCATTATTAAACACCTATCATCCAAGGAACACTTCAAACTATAACTCCTATAAATTTCATGTAAAAATATTAAGAAATTTTCATTTTAGAGCGAGTTGAAGTGAAAATTTTAATCAAATATGATTTCCAGAAAAATTCAGTTTTTTTGAATTTCTTTCAAAAACGGTAAGACACTGAAAAAATATTTTCTGAAGAAAAAGATGCGCCAGAGAATTTCCTACAAGATAGTACAGTAGAACCTTGATAAGTGAGAGCTGCCTAACTGAGAAACCTCTATAAGTGAGAGTAATTTTCAGGTCCCGTCATTTTCACATGTAAAAACCTGTATAAGTGAGAATCTGTAAGTGAGAATCATTTTTCTCGATTAGACCTCTATAAGTGAGAGAATCGCCTCTCGGACCTCTATAGCTGAGAATTATTTTCTTAATGAGACCTTTATAAGTGAGAAAAGCGCTTTGGGGACCTCTATAAGTGAGAATCTTTTCTATATTATAATTTTCTAAAAGTCAATAGAAATTTGTAAGCAGTAATTTAAATTTGAATAGACGTGTGAGAATAAAGGCTTTTTGTTCAAACTACAATTATACCTATCACACAAAATAAAATTTAGTTTCAAAACGATTGTCACAAGAAGCATTTGCAAATCGTAATAGAAAGTGAATTCGGTCTATCAACTGCCACTTTTCATCGAATATTAAAAGAAACAGATTCTACAAAATCGCAGTGTTTTAAAGGTCGTGGAAATTTAAAAAGAAAACGTTTAGTAGAATTTCAAGAACTTAAAAATTGCCTTGAGAAGTGGATTAAACAATCTTTAAATAAAAATATTCCTTTAGATGGACTATTGTTGTTCTATTGGTTAAATAAATAATTAATAACTAATTATTACGTAAAACTGAAATTTTAATTTTAATTATTAGAAACCTCTATAAGTGAGAAAAATTTCTTGGTCCCTTGGATTCTCACTTATCAAGGTTCGACTGTAATTACAAAATTTTGTTTTTTAAGAATCAATTTCAAGGTGGTGGGGGAAAAGCGGACACCACTGTTGAAAATGTATGTGCCCTTATTGAATCCGGAGGCTCAATTAATCTATTTTTATTCAATAACAGTTCTCAGCTGTGGATTTCAATACACTAAAAATTCTGCTAAATGGACATTTTGTCACTTACAAATTTGGCTAAGTTAACATTCTTTTAAATGAGAATTCTCCAAAATTAGCATGCGGTCAAACTCAAAGTTCGATAAATATAAATTCTAAGATGTGGAAATACGATTATTTAAGAATCCGGACATTTGTAAATTAGTTTATCTGGAATTTCTATGTAATGATTAGTCTATTCAACAAATATTCGTATAAGTGAAATTTCAGTTTTTAAAAATGTCCCCGAAATTAAAATTGGTACTGTAAAATTTGTTTCCAGGTACCAAGTTTCAAGAAAATCGGAGGTCCCTCTTACTCGGAAGTACACCCCAATGTTTTAATTGTTATTATTCGTTTTAAGGAACATTTTATTTTATTTATAAATGTAGTACTAACAAAAACAAAAAGTTTGACAATTTGTTATAATTTGCTACTCTTTTAGTTTATATAGAAACGTTACAATTTTGCAACAATAAATTATTAAAAAAAATAAAAAATTCATCAGAACATTAGTAAAATACAATATTTGTTGATAAACAACAGTAAAAAACCTTTATGGATTTACTTTTTTTTTTTGCTACTTGCAAATAAAAAAAAAATACAAATAAACTACAAATTTTTTACATATGTGACGCTCCACAGTGAAAGGGACCTTAGCTGCAAGAAATGGATTTTACAGGACGGGCGTTTGAAGTTGAGCCTGCCTATGTTATTGTTAGGTTGTGCCTATGTTTCATCGCCAATTACACAAAAACTAATAGACATAAAAAAGTTTTTATTTCTGTATGTGAAAGAGCATCTCAAATTCTATCGATTCCCAGTAAAAAATAATTTATTGGAACTCTGACAAAGGGAACTGGAACATTGAAAGTTCCATTTCCTTTCGTTGCATTTAAGGAATTGGAACTTTCAGAATTTTTAAATCTGAAAAACCAGTTAAAGAAGGGTTTAAAAAGTAGAAAAAGAACTAACGTGCTGATATTTGTCAATTATTGTCCCTTAGCTGAGGTTAGATACGTTTTTTAAGTGAAAAACTAATTTATTAAATAAATTGTGTGAGACATAGGACTGGTTACCAACAGTCGGTAAATTTGAATATGAAATCATGAAAAGTGTTTATTTTAGAAAATAAATAATTTTATAATTTATAAAAAATCGTAGGGAAATTATAAAAATTACAATAATTTATAATAATGATAAGTATTGTATTAAAGTAAGAATACTTTTATAGTAGTTTTAAAATTATTGGCAACTTGTATGCGCGCCTTAATAATCGCAGTGAACCACTATTTAATATCTTCTTTCGTTTCAGGCGTGTCTCATGGGTTGTGTTATGTAAAATTTACATTTACAAATTTGTTTCATTTTTTATGAATAAAAATAAACATATTAATTTAACATTAAAAAAAAATTACTTAAATTATGGAATGAAGAAAATTTATTTTTTTTTGTATTAATAAGTACAAAAAAATTTTATTTTAAGAAAATTTTTCATAAAAATTGTATTTTAAGAAAAATTTTCTTAATAATTAAATTTTTAAAATTCCTTACAATTCAATATTATTTTCTTTTTTTATTATGAAAGTCATATATACGATTTACTTTATAGGTACTCCATCTAAATTATTTTAATTTTAAAATAAAAGAAAAAGTTTAAATTTAAAAAAATATTGTGTTTATTTAAACAGTTATTGTTGTGCTTATAACTGTTTTTAAAAAGCATTTTGAAATATGGATTATATTCTTTACACATAAGTTGTTAACAGTGCTGTAAAAATTAACCAATAATAATTTTTTCTTAATCAGTAATAATAAATAAATTTATTTAACAAAAATATATCAAATTCTTTGTTATTATAATTTGACAATTATCATAAATGTCTAAAAAACAGAAGAATTAAAAAATGTTTTCTATTTTTTTTTTAACATTTGACACTTTATTTTACTTAAGTTTGACGGCTTCAATTAAAAAAAAATTAAATAAATTAAAAAATTTAATTCAATTAAAAAAGTTGTATCAAGAAACATTTTAATCGTTTAATTTCTCTAAATTTAGATATATTTCTGAATTTACTTGAAAGAAAATGGTCAAATAATTATAAAATATAGTTTACATTGCCGAAGAAATGGTCGTGATCGTAATATATAATAAAATAATGTGGATTTTTATTAACATAATTTTTTTGGTTTTTTTAAAAACAAGTGTACAAAATTAATTTATTTTAAAAATAAAAATATTTAATTTAATTTAAAAATGATATATTACAGTTCTTTAACCCGACCTTTAAAATATTTACAATAGTTTGTAAGTATTTAACTTTTTTTTTTAAATGCACAGTTATAAGCGTAACAAAAATTGTTTAAATAAAAACAATCTTTTTTTTAATTCAAATTCTTTCTTTTATTTTAAAATTAAAATAATTTAGATGGAGTACCTAGAAATTAAATTGTATATATGATTTCCATAATAAAAATAGAAAATAATATTGAATTGTAAGAAATATTTAAAAATTTAATTAAGAAAATTTTTCTTAAAATAAATTTTTTTTTATACTTATTAATACAAAAAAAATATTTTCTTCAATCCATAATTTAAATAATTTTTTTTATGTTAAATTAATATGTTTCTTATTTTTATTAATAAAAAATGAAACAAATTTGTAAATGCAAATTTTACATAACACAACCCATGAGACACGCCTGAAACGAAAGAAGATATTAAATAGGGGTTCACTGCGATAATTTAGGCGCGCATACAAGTTGCCAATAATTTTAAAACTACTATAAAAGTATTCTTACTTTAATACAATACTTATCATTATTATAAATTATTGTAATTTTTATAATTTTCCTACGCTTTTTTATAAATTATAAAATTAGTTATTTTCTAAAATAAACACTTTTCATGATTTCATATTCAAATTTACTGACTGTTGGTAACCAACCAGTCCTAAGTCTCACACAATTTATTTAATAAATTAGTTTTTTCACTTAAAAAACGTATCTAACCTCAGCTAAGGGACAATAATTGACAAATATCAGCACGTAAGTTGTATTTTTACTTTTTAAACCCTCCTTTAACTGGTTTTTCAGATTTAAAAATTATGAAAGTTTTAATTCCTTAAATGCAACGAAAGGAAATGGAACTTTCAATGTTGGAGTTCCCTTTGTCACAGTTCCAATAAATTATTTTTTACTGGGTTTATAATAAAAATTCAAAATTCAATGTTTTGCAGCTAAGGTCCCTTTCACCGTGGAGCGTCACATATGAATATGTGACTCTGGTAGTCCGCGTTTACAAAAATTTTCGGTAGCGCGAAGGGTCACTTGAATCGTTAATTCGCCAAATAATTGTCATGACAAAACTTTCAAAACAATTTTGTAAAATGTTTTTTTTTTCTGTTTCTCTAATTATATAATTTTTGTAATACTTTATTATACTAGAAAATAAATAAAGTTTTTAAATTGTTACTGCGTGTGAAAATGCTGACATCATAATTAAGATACCATAATCTATGATTCAATAAGAAACGATTTAGAACAATTGTTGACGACTGACCCGTCAATCGTTTTTAATCCAGTTGACACATTTAAACACGATTGAAAACGATAAAAATTTAAGTTCTATTGTTGTAAATCGTTTTTAATTGATTCTTGCTAGGAGGGTAAATACTTAGTAAAATTGTAACTGTTTTAATTGCGAAATACAGGTAGGTCAGATTTAAATTCCTATGGGTACAGGGAGGTTAGTATTCACGTGGAGCTAATAATTTACCGCTCACTATATCTCCCTACTGTAGAGTTAAGCAGCCACAGCGTACTTTAAATTTGACATTCAACTTAAGAGAATACCTTTTTAAATATGTGTTTAGAGTGACAATTACATTTTCTTTTTATATTGGAAGACAAGGACCCAAAAACATACGATACCTCAATAACTGCAGTTTTGTAACCTATGGTACTTATAACATCCCCTGACAACCCAACAACACGTTTAATTAAAAGTCTGTTTGGTGAATTTGGAGATATAAATGAAATAATATCTCCTCGGTTAATATCGTAACGACGTATTGACCAGTGGTTTAAGAAGACAAAATCTACTGTGTTTGAATCTGGATTCAAAGTTGGTTGCATTGATTTACCATCTACACGAGCTATGTAACCAAATGTATCAAAAATAAATGGTTTTGCTATTGCGAAACCTATTGGAATTCCTAAAATTATTCTTCGTAAAATCAGCAAAATGTCCATATGATACTTTTCAAAATAATATATAACGATTTTTTTAGCGTGTTTATTTCAGGATAGGGATGTGGAAGCAGGGATGGGAAAAGTGCTTTTTTCAAGGTTTTCTACGTATAATAAGTAGAAAACGTATTATACGCAGAAAAACTACATAGTTTTATACATGGCAATTTCTAACACATTTAAAAATATTTTAATCAAATAAATATATTTAAATTCTTCAATATCATGCGCGAATAATCTTGTTTTATTCATATTATTAAATAAATATGATGTATTAATTCATATTTTAAATGTATTTTAGCATACAAAAAACTCTTCAATTTGTTGGTTATGTTGCTCTTTCAAATAGCCCTAAGCAGAATGAAACTTTAATCTTGAAATGTTTGTTGCCACTGGTTAATTAACTTTGATAACAAATAAATTGTTATATTTTTCAACATTTATGTATAACTTATCGTTATTAATAATTTATTAATCACAAAATTTGAAAATCCAGCATGTCGTAAACCAAGATGTATAATAAGCCTAAAGCACAACGAATCGTAATCGCTAATCCTTAATCGTAATAATGCGAGAAAGCAGGACAGAGATATATGTCTGTCCTACTTCCTCTCATTCTTACGATTAAGGATTAGCCTAACGCACAATGAATCGTAATCGCTAATCCTTAATCGTAAGAATGAGAGGAAGCAGGCAGAGTTGCCAGATTGGGCTACAAAGCGCGATTTGGGCTATTTTTTGCGATAATAACGCGGCTCAAATTTGAATTTCGCTTCAAGTAGCGAATTGGGCTATATATTTTTTTTAAATTGCGTTTTTTGGGCTATGTTGGAAATTGTTCTATTTATGTGGAAAAATGTATGTACTTCTTTAAAAAACAATAATACTAATAACAATTTTTCATACATCATATTAAAAAACTACATGTGACAGAAATCTTTTTTAATTTTTTTTTTTTTTTTTAGAAATTGAATGCATTTATGCACTTTCGATACATATTTTTTTCTGAAAATATGTAAATAAAATAACGCGATTTGGGCTACATTTGGAGTTTCCTGTGCGTTTTTGGGCTTTTAAAAGTAAGGCGGTTTTTGGGCTACGCCAGTGCCTCCTAATCGCGGTTCTCAGTACCAAAAATCTGGCAACTCTGGAAGCAGGACAGACATATATCTCTGTCCTGCTTCCTCTCATTCTTACGATTAAGGATTAGCGATTACGATTCGTTGTGCTTTAGGCTATTAGCGATTACGATTCATTGTGCGTTAGGCTATACACGAAGTGTGTAGAAAACTGTCGATGTATAAAACATAGTATTATATACGTGTAGAAAACCATGTACACTGTAAAAAATTTCGTTGTATTTTTACACCGTGACACGATGGAAATAAATCGCTTCACGTGACACGTGATAAATTTACAACGAGTTACGATGAAAATATTCAAATGACATACAAAAATTTCACGTACGACGTCGTGAAATCACAGACGATGCAGAGAAATCAGTATGCATTGTAATATTACTACGTGATACGTGAAACGAAATATTTCCATCGTGTTATTACGGAAGCTTACGGAAGATCCTACGCGCCACTTGATGGCATGGACAGCAGGGTTGTGCACGTAAAATACATCAGGTAAATTACATGGGTTTTCTACGTATATTACATATGTAATTTACATGTTTAGTTTTCTACATAATGTAATATACATCAGTACCCACAAATTTAATCACGTGACAGCGCGCGAAAATTTAAAATTTATATATATATAGATATACCTTATAGATTTGGGATGTAAATTACATAGTTTTCTACATTTTCTACGTATATTACGTCGAAAATGTATTATACGTCGAAAACCTCGAGTGACGCGTCACTGCACAACCCTGATGGACAGGCATGTAGGCATAAGCAAGTGGAGAAACCATTTTTATAAGGCGGAACCGAGGCAGGTAGGCATGTGTGCCTAGTTGCCTGCTTGCCTCCCTCCGTACGTATGCGCATGCGCAATAGGTTAATTTTTACTATCTTTGTTGATTTCTCTATGGTTTGCTACTACTACCGTGAAATGACAGTTGTTGACAGCTGAAATAATGAAATTAATAATCAATTTAAAATTACCTAAAACTTACAAAAACTACAAAGAAAAATAAAAAATATGTCTAACAATAAAAAAATAAAAACATTTACCGAAAGACTCCTTTAAAAATATGAAATTAATTCAGTTAACCTAGCAAAACAAACATGTTTAATATAATAAAAACATAATTGTGTTTATAATTTCTGTTTAAAGGAGAACATCCTAATTAAATAAAAACTCATAAACCAAAAACAAAATCAATAGCAAAAGAAGAAAAAAAACGTTCTTTAAGTCTGAACAAAACTGCTGTCACCTGCAACGTTGACGTTTCTTACTTTTAAAACAAAGTAAATTACTTAATGCTCATTTATTAGAAATAACAGAGTGGTGGACTTGAATTTTGTTGGTATAAAAACGAGCTAAATATTACTTTTTAATCATTTCTCCAAATTTCAAAAATAATATTTAGCACTGTTTTAAAAGCAACAAAATTAAAGTTCCACCACTTTTGCCGCACTTTATTATTTCTAATAAATCAACATATTACATAATTAATTTTGTCTTTTGAAAATGAAAAACGTCAATATTGTTATAATTTTGAATAACTAAGGCATATCCTCCAAATTATGTTCCATGGATTTAGAACTTGCTAATATATTTTCTGTGGAATACTATATATTTTTTCAGAATTATATTATTATTATTGTTAGCCAGTACTAAAACCATGAAGCATACGTAGGAGGATGTGCCGAAGTTATTCAAAATCATGACAATGTTAAACCTGAAAAACTTGAAATTTAATTTAATTTAATATTATGAATAATTTATTCATGTAATTTATGTTTTATTTCTTGCTACTAGAGAATGCTAATGCTAAACAGCTGCAGTTGAGTCTTTAGTATCAAAAGCGGCGGTCAAAGACGTGGTTTTGGTGCTTTTTGATTTTTCCGAACAATTAGAGGACCTTTCGACGTGCCGATCACAAATCCATTATTCAAATGCGCTTAATTGGATTAAAAATAGGTTTTATAGAAAATAAACAGAAAATAGTCTCTTTTCATTTTTTATAACATATATTAGCAGCACTTATTAAATCTAGAACCTAAAGTTAGGCTGTCTGTCTGATTTGAAATAAATTCAACCATGTGTCGTTGAACCATATCCGATCGCTGATGGATAATAGATGTTATTTTGTTTGTATTAAACTGAAATTGTATTAATGAATTATTTCTGAAACCTCATTACTTTATTACAATATTTAATTCATTGAAGTATAAAATAACAACCTTATTTTTGTTAAAGTAATATTTTATTGCTTTTAAATAAATTTTGTATTTTAAGTAATTTTAATTTTATTATTTTGTAGCAAATAATGATTATTTTTAGTAAATATTAAAGATATGACTTCCAAAAATTTATTCAAATACATTTTTATACTTAGTAAATTTTAGAAAAATAAATTTTTTTTTATAATTTGATATATTATTTCCATTTTTCAAGTTCTTATAATGAAAATCCTTGATTTATGACAACGCTGTTAAATATATCTGTCCATAAGGGTTGATGACAAATCTCTTGACCTGTAAACATTCTAGAAAAAAAGAAAGGAAAAATTCTAAAACATTTATAAATTTTAAATAATATTTTTAAATTATTTGCAATTTAAATATAAAATTTCAATCATTTATGACAGTAACTACTTATTTTGCATCATTTTTTTTATGTTTGCACATATTTAGAAATGGTTTTAAAGAAATAATAAAAATGCAATTATTATCATCTTTAAAAAAGATGTCATTCACCTCTTTTGACTTTTTTTTTTATTTCCTACAAATAAGTAAAAATAGAATCATTTCATTCTGTGTTCCAATAAATTTAAATCACCTTAATTTAACCCTGGTAGATGGCCGGAACCGTGGGAGAACGAATCTGGGTTCTTTCAGAGTACTGGTTCGTTCCCGTAGAGTTCTTTGTTGAATATTGGCAAAATATAATGAAAATTGGGCAAAAGGGTTATTATTAGGACAAAGTGTAACTTTGTTAATAAGATTGATAAGGTTTTGGGTGGTAAAATAATTTTTTTAAACAGAAAAATAGAAAATTCTGAAATTGATACTTTAAAGGTGTTTCCACATACGGCACTTGTCAACTTTTGATGAGTTCGCGGCAGATTTAAATATGTCCATCTGATTTGGAAAATTTAAGAGTAAAAAAAGTGTACATTTCTATAAAATTGTGCATTTAATTAAAAATGAATATGTGTAATTTGACAAAGAAAGATAAAAAAGTGAATTTTTAAGTAAGAAATAATAAAGTGCAGCAACATATCCTGGCAACTTAGCCTAAAAACAAATTATGTTTTTTTCCTAAACTTCTTTGTATTTAATTAGATAATTAATTATTTCAGAACTATTTTCCTATTTTTTCTTTAAATCTTATCTTTTTTCCCCACTTCAAGTATAATAAGAAAATATGCACATCAAATATAACCTCAAAGTGTCTACCTCTACAAAATATAATTAAATTATCGTTATATTATGTCAATTCCAAATATCAAAAATCTCAAATGTTTTAAAAATTTCGAGTTTTTTATAAATAAGTATTTTTCTAAAATATTATTTTCTTCAAGTTTCTTATAATTTTCTTGTAATTTACCTGACAAAGAAAAACAAGTGTACAAAAATAAACTATAAATCAAATACTTTGCTTACTAGAAAACTAAAAACTGGCTTTCAAGATTTTATGATTTTTCAATTTTTCTTAGAAAATGTTACCATAATTAACTTTAATCCAAATTTTATCTTTTTTCATTTTTAACAATTATTTCGAGCTCTACAAAGTAAAATCAAATTATCGTCATATTATGTTAATTTTAAAGATCAAGAAGCTCGAATCTTTTGAAAATTTCGAGTTTTTTATAAATAATATTTCAGATAAATACCTAGTTATAAAAAACACAAAATTTGTAAAACCTTTGAGATTTTCGATATTTGGAATTGACATAATAAGACGATAATTTGACTTTACTTTGTAGAGCTCGAAATAATTGTTAAAATTGAAAAAAGATAAAATTTGGATTAAAGTTAATTATGGTAACATTTTCTAAGAAAAATTGAAAAATCATAAAATCTTGAAAGCCAGTTTTTAGTTTTCTAGTAAGCAAAGTATTTGATTTATAGTTTATTTTTGTACACTTGTTTTTCTTTGTCAGGTAAATTACAAGAAAATTATAAGAAACTTGAAGAAAATAATATTTTAGAAAAATACTTATTTATAAAAAACTCGAAATTTTTAAAACATTTGAGATTTTTGATATTTGGAATTGACATAATATAACGATAATTTAATTATATTTTGTAGAGCTTAAAATAAATATTAAAAAATGAAAATTGATTTAAGTTTATTATGATTTTACTTTTTAAGAGAAATTGAAAAATCTTGAAAACCAGTTTTTTGTTTTCTAGTGAGCAAAGTATTGTATTTAGAGTTTTTTAATTTTATGCACTTGTTGTTTTCTGTCAGATAAATTACAAGAAAATTATAATAAACTAGTAAAAGATAATATACCAGAAATATTAATAATCTTGAGCAAAATGAGTCACAGGTGGTATTTTCGAGAAAATTGTTTTGTTTTAGTTTTGGAAAATTAGTCGACACTATTTTAATTTTTAACGTGTTCAAAAAGTTTATATGAATTTTTAAAGCACCTAATAGTATCTAACAAGAATCAAAAAAAGAAAATTGATTTTCTTAATTGGACAATAAATGACACACAAAAGTCTCAAAAGTCAAATTGAAAATGTTTTTTTTTTTTCAGAAAAAGTTGAAATACTCTTAATTTCGTGTGTAAGTTGTCTTGTTTATAAATCGGAAAGACACGTCATTTATCTTAATTTTACTTGAAAAATTCTAATTTGTTCATATTAACTTTTATTTACGTTAGGGAGATATATAAAAAACATTGTGACACTTTGAGGTTATATTTAATGTGCATATTTTCTTATTATACTTGAAGTGGGGAAAAAAGATAAGATTTAAAGAAAAAATAGGAAAATAGTTCTGAAATAATTAATTATCTAATTAAATACAAAAAAATTTAGGAAAAAAACGTAATTTGTTTTTAGGCTAAGTTGCCAGGATATGTTGCTGCACTTTATTATTTCTTACTTAAAAATTCACTTTTTTATCCTTCTTTGTCAAATTACACATATTCATTTTTAATTAAATGCACAATTTTATAGAAATGTACACTTTTTTTACTTTTAAATTTTCCAAATCAGATGGGCATATTTAAATCTGCCGCGAACTCTATCAAAAGTTGACAAGTGCCGTATGTGGAAACACCTTTAAAGTATCAATTTCAGAATTTTCTATTTTTCTGTTTAAAAAAATTATTTTACCACCCAAAACCTTATCAATCTTATTAACAAAGTTACACTTTGTCCTAATAATAACCCTTTTGCCCAATTTTCATTATATTTTGCCAATATTCAACAAAGAACTCTACGGGAACGAACCAGTACTCTGAAAGAACCCAGATTCGTTCTCCCACGGTTCCGGCCATCTACCAGGGAAGTCATGATGTAATTGAAAAAGGCTTCAAAAGTGTCCGGGAATTTAGTATAGAATAAAAATATGGGAAGTTTGTAAAAAGTACCAGAAATTCGTTGATAAATCTTGAAAATTTTAATTTTGTGCTTTTTTATAAAATTTGAATAATTAGACAAATAGAAATGATCAAACTACTATCTACAAATTTTGGAAAGGAAACAAGTAAAAAATAGTATAAAAATTTATTATCTTAAAGTAATAATAAAATTATAAAATAATAAGATAATAAAATGTATTATCTTAACCCTTAAAGTGTAACGCTGGGTCACTTCACTGAAAAAAAAATTATTTGGATCAAATAAAAATTATTTGATTCAATTAAATTATTTACTTGTCTATTATCCAATAAACCTGTATTTGAACGAAATAACTATTTATTAGACCTAAGTATTTTATTTGATTGTATTAAGTAAAGACTAATTTGTATCAAATACAAATTACTTGAGTCAAATAAATGGAATAATTGGAGCTAGTACATAATGTTTTAAATCAATTATGAAAATTATTTCATTCAAATAATATTTTATTCAACCTGAGTATTTTATTTTATCGCATTAAATAAACAGTAATTTGTGTCAAATAAATTAAATATTTGGAGATAGTAACTAATGTTTTTAATCAATTATTAAAATTATTCCATTCAAATAATATTTTATTCGATCTGAGTATTTTATTTTATCGCATTAAATAAACAGTAATTTGTGTCAAATAAATTAAATATTTGGAGCTAATAACTGATAATTTAAATCAATTATAAAAATTATTTCATTTATATTTTTAAACCAAATAAATATTAGACTACGAGACTTTTACGCTACCCGCACTAAGCCACGCTGACTTGACTTTAAAATTACAAAAACACCTATATAGCCTCACACATTAGTTACAATAAATTATTTACTTGTTCCAAATACTTTTTATTTGCTTTTAAGAAAGAAAATATTAGCATTAAATAATTTGATTTACTATGACTCATAACATCATTTAATTGTGTTAAATAATTTTTATTAACGTTAAAAACTCAAATATTTGAGTGAAATAAATAAATGAATAGTTTTAAATAACTCAAAAATTTCGTTACAATAAATTATTTATTTGACTGAAATAATTTTTATTTGTTTTTATAAAATAATATATTAGCATTAAACAATATATTATTTATATTAAATAATTTGGTTTACTTTAATCCATAGAATAAACTAATTGTGTCAAATAATTTTTATTTGTCTCAAAAACACAAATACTTGAGTGAAATAATTAAATGAATAGTTCTAAATAACTCACAAATTTCGTTTCAATAAATTATTTATTTGACTGAAATACTTTTTATTTGTTTTTATAAAATAATATATTAGCATTAAATAATAAATTATTTATATTAAATAATTCGGTTTACTTTAATCCATAAAATAAATTAATTGTGTCAAATAATTTTTATTTGTGTTCAAAAACCCAAATACTTGAGTGAAATAAATAAATGAATAGTTTCAAATAATTTAGCATTTGTATTAAATATATTCGTTTACTAGATTAAATTAATTATTTACTTGATCCAAAAAAGATTTATTTGGTTTAAATAAACGTGATTCAAGTAATTCAAGTTATTTGAACCAAATACATATTTTTTAGATCCAACTGAAAAATATTTGAACGAAGTAAATATTTATCAAATAATTTGAATTAATTGAATCAAATAATTTTTTTTTCAGTGTTGTGCCCCTGCCAAATTTAAAAAATTGAAATTTGTTCACTATTTTGATTTGTTTTAACAATTGTACTGCTTAAACAAATCGGCAATATTATAATTAGTCCTTATACTAGGATAGTTGATGTAAGACTATGAATTTTCTAAAAAATTTTCAGAGCAATTTAAAGCACTTTTTAAAGCGCAAGGCACAAGTGACCCAGCGTTACAGCTTAAGGGTGCCGAAAAACACGTTACACTTTAAGAGTTAATTTAAAAAAATTGCAAACATCGATTTACTCATATTTTAATTTATTCAAAGCTCCAGATTTCGATGTAAAAATCTGATTTTAATGTTGACGTTTTTCACTTTTAAAAGACGAAATTAATTATGTAATGTTGATTTATTAGAAATAATAGAGTGCGGCAAAACTTTAATTTTGTTGCTTTTTGAAATTTGGAAAAATGATTAAAAAGTAATATTAAGCTCTTTTTTATATCAACAAAATTCAAGTCCACCACTCTGTTATTATATTAAACATGTTTGTTTTGCTAGGTTAACTGAATTAATTTCATATTTTTAAAGGAGTCTTTCGGTAAATGTTTTTATTTTTTTAAAAGTTTTTTTTATTGTTAGACATATTTTTTATTTTTCTTTGTAGTTTTTGTAAGTTTTAGGTAATTTTAAATTGATTATTAATTTCATTATTTCAGCTGTCAACAACTGTCATTTCACGGTACCCTACTGAAAAATCCTATATAGGATCCTACATAGGATCCTATATAGAATCCATATGGATTCCTATGAGAATCCACGTAGGATCCTATATAGGATCCTATATAGGTATTGTCCTATAGGAATCCATGTGGATTCTCATAGGAATCTATGTGGATTCCTATAGGTCGCCTATAGGACACGTCCTATATAGGATCCTATGTGGACTCTCCTATAGGAATACATATAGGATCTCATATAGGATCCTGCATAGGCGTCCCAAAAAATTTTTGTACACCCTCCTACATATGATCCTACGTAGGTTTCCATATAGGATCCTATATGGGAACCCATGTAAGATCCTACATGGGTACCCCCAAAAAATTTTTTTGTACCCCTTCCTCATGCGCAGTCGTCTTTTACGTATTCTACAATACTTACGCCTGCGCAGTAAATATTTTTCGTCCTTATAATGGTGCTTAATGTATATTTGAATAAAGTTGTTTAAAAAAAACAATTAATTCTGTGTACATAATTTTTTTTTGGGTGCCCATAAAAGATCCTATATAGGATCCTATATGGGAACCTACGTAGGATCCTATGTAGGGGGGTGTACAAAAATTTTTTTGGGACGCCTATGTAGGATCCTATATGAGATCCTACATGTATTCCTATAGGAGAGTCCACATAGGATCCTATATAGGACGTGTCCTATAGGCGACCTATAGGAATCCACATAAATTCCTATGAGAATCCACATGGATTCCTATAGGACAATACCTATATAGGATCCTATATAAGATCCTACGTGGATTCTCATAGGAATCCATATGGATTCTATATAGGATCCTATGTAGGATCCTATATAGGATTTTTCAGTGGGGTAGTAGTAGTAAACCATAGAGAAATCGACAAAGATAGTAAAAAATTAACCTATTGCGCATGCGCATACGTATGGAGGCAAGCAGGCAACTAGGCACACATGCCTACCTGCCTCGGTTCCGCCTTACAAAAATGGTTCCTCCACTTGCTTATGCCTACATGCCTGTCCATGCCATCAAGTGGCGCGTAGGAGCTTCTACGGAAGATCCTACGCGCCACTTGATGACATGGACGGGCATGTAGGCATAAGCAAGTGGAGAAACCATTTTTATAAGGCGGAACCATGAAGACTAGAATAAGGAGGTGAAATTAGATAGTTTTACCACAGGGAACGGTGGCGCGGCAAACAGGCTAGCCAGTAGGCGCCTCTTTTTGGTTCGGGCTTTGCTCAGTAACGAATTTTAGTTTTCTGCGCACGTAAGAGGGAGAAACAAGAGAAGGGAAAAGCGAGCTGATCAACAGCTGCTTCTCCCTTCTCCCTCTTCGTGCGCAGAAAACTGAAATTCGTTACTGAGCAAAGCCCGAACCGAAAAGAGGCGCCTACTGTTTGGCCTGCTTCTGTGGACTCCCCCACTCCACTCATTTCACCTCCTTATTCTAGTCTTCATGGGCGGAACCGAGGCAGGTAGGCATGTGTGCCTAGTGTGACGGGCTGATTGGCCGTCTTTTATAAAAGTCCCTAGATAACCCTAAAAACATATTTATAGGGATTTTTATTTTTAGTTAGCAAACAATTTAAATAATACAATTTGTCACAAAATAAAATTGTGAATGATCTAATTTATGTAAAGTCATAACTTTAACAATTAATCAGTACAACTTTATATTTCATACAAATTCAATATTAAAGAAATCTATTAGTTATTTTATAAATATATTAGAAATAATATATTTATTGGTAATCTTTAATTATCATTTAATTGGTGTTTTGTTTGCACTTCCTTTTTTTTTATTAGTCAATCCGATTGACGAATGATGATGATAGGAACAATTATTATTGTTGTTGTTATCATTATTATCATTACTACTATTATTGTTATTAATATCATTATTATTATTATTACTATTATAAAAATCATTATATAATGGAAAAATCTAAGTAAAACAAAACAATATCTACAATTTCTCTATAACAATTTAAACTATGAAAAAAAATTTTAATCTCTCTTTATCCTACATCAAGAAACGCCGAAAATAAACATTAAAAATCTGTTCATATTGAAATCTACAAAAGAAAACCTGATCTAATAAAGAAATAAGGAAAACAGTAGAGACCTTATAATATAAGAATCTTATGCTACACAAAAAATAAAGATTATATTAGTTTTACCTCTACGAAATTACTAAGAAATCTTTTGTATTACGCCGCGGTACCGACGAAAAACCCATAAATTGTACTTGCTGTCATCTCTCCCCCGAGAAAATATCACTCTTCGCTTGAGCAATAGTTTTCTCAATTTTTAAGTCACATTTAATTCTCCTATTATACGATTGGTAATTCAACTATAAAATGTAACCCTTTTTCATTTTCTATTGGTTAAAAACAGAAAAAGAAAGGGAACTACGTCATTCCTGAGACCCGAAAAGAAGTTTGTCGTTAGTTTATAAAATTTTAAGAGACAGATTATTCTCGACTTTCGGAGCTTAAACCCGTATTCGTTCTCGCTCTTAATTTAATTAAAGTTGGACTTATGGCACTTTCACACCTCGGCTGGCTGGCTGGCTGGCTGAAGGTTGCTATGGTAACGTGTGAGAGTGAAGAGTTCAGACAATGAAAATTTGAATTGTCGCAACCCTTCACTCCCATGGCAGCTACTGAGGTGAGAAAGTATAGCCTAACGCACAATGAATCGTAATCGCTAATCCTTAATCGTAAGAATGAGAGGAAGTAGGACAGACATATATCTCCGTCCTGCTTTCTCTCATTATTACGATTAAGGATTAGCGATTACGATTCGTTGTGCTTTAGGCTTACCTTTAGTTAAATTCTTATCAACAAGAATTCGATTTACGGACTTAGTCGATTTTAGTCAACCTTATAAATCGAATAAAAATTGTGTTATGAACCTTATAATTTTAATTCGTGATTAATGCAAATCTTAAATATTGTGAAAATGAACATTTATAATTTCATTAATTAATTAAATTAATGAATAATTGACTTGAGTGATTAAATCAACAAAATTATCAATGTGTGAAATAACAATGTAATCATTTACTGAGTTTAAATATAAAAGTTGGTTTTTACTAATTTTCCAACTATAAAATTTGGCGTTTTATTGACTTTTAACCACAATTTCATTACTTTAAAAATAACAATAAATTCCACTTATAGCCTAACGCACAATGAATCGTAATCGCTAATCCTTAAGATACGCTCCCAGCTCGGCGTCTGCCTGCCTGCGCGTGCAACCGACATGAGAGAGAAGAAGACGGAAATATAGTTCCGTCTTCTTCTCTCTCGTGTCGGTTGCACGCGCAGGCAGGCAGACATCGAGCTGGGAGCGTACCTTTAATCGTAAGAATGAGAGGAAGTAGGACAGACATATATCTCTGTCCTGCTTTCTCTCATTATTACGATTAAGGATTAGCGATTACGATTCGTTGTGCTTTAGGCTATTCATTATTCGAATGGTTAGCCTAAAGCACAACGAATCGTAATCGCTAATCCTTAATCGTAAGAATGAGAGGAAGCAGGACAGAGATATATGTCTGTCCTACTTCCTCTCATTCTTACGATTAAGGATTAGCGATTACGATTCATTGTGCGTTAGGCAGTTCATTTCAACGGACACATGATAAAAGGACTCGATTTCGATTTCCCTAGAAGGAACCTGATCTCACCAGCAATTCATCTAACCAGACTCAAGAAATCCACTGAGGTTCATTTTAGTGGACCTAAATTCGTACAAGATTCATTATAACGAATTTTGACTTTAAAGGTAAGATCCAGGACATAACACCTAGTTGCCTGCTTGCCTCCATACGTATGCGCATGCGCAATAGGTTATTACATTCTCATCCTAAATGAGAAAGTCTTCAATTTGTGCGATTTTGAACTTTTGCTAAAACATACATTTCTCGACGTTTTGAGACCTCCTGATTCCAAAAAAATTGGGTTAATTTTTTTTTTTTTTTTTTTAAGTGCTACATACGTCTTGCTTTAAAGGAAAATTTGATATTCGCCTGTTAGTTTTCACTAACATTATTTATCTTTTGAGATTTAAATCTTTGGGAAAATTGATGTTCTTTTAAATTTAAAACTTTTGTGAATAAATATTATTATGTCCTCATAACCTGTAGGTTATTTTACAACTAAATGTAAAAATACAAGTGTTGTGTTCCTTACAATAAAAAGAAAAAATATACGAAAAATAAATCAGCAGCTGGAACTGATCACGGGATCTTCAACTTGAAAGTCCGACACACTAACCACTGCTCCATGGAGATACTTGTCATAATTTTGTTTTATTCAAATAAGTAGATAAATAGATATCAAATCGCGTATAAAATGAATAAAAATTCTGATATTATGCCCAAATAATACTTATTAAACTAGTGTTTGTAATTGATAAAATAGTTTATCATTTCTCATTAGTTTTAATACAGAATTTTAAAATCTCTTTTTATAACCTACAAATAGTCTACATTATTTACATGCGTTGTGTTATTCAATAGCCTCGACGAAGTAAAATTACGGCACCTTACGTAATATTACGACACATTGTGTATTTTTATTAAATAATGTATATTAACTGTCGTTTGTTAAAATACACGTCGGACATAGTGAAACAATTTTCCAACGTCGGATATTGTAATTTTACACAACACTGCTAAAATACTTTGTGGCAAATAATATTTTTACAGTATAATACGGAATTACGCATTGGCACGTAGTAAACTTACGACGTCTAACGTGTATTTCAGCATGTAAAATAACATGTTAAGGTACGCTCCCACTTAGTTTGTCTGCCTGCACGCGCATGCATTCGACATGAGATAGAAGAAGACAGAAATATAAATTTGCATGTTTTGTCTTCCTTTATCTCATGTCGATTGCTGCATGCGCATGCAGACAGACTCCGAGGTGAGAGTGTGCCTTTACATGTTTTAATACACTTATTTCTTTTAGAGTGTAGATCGAATTATAAGCCACACTATGTCATTTTTGTGTACATGCAATTATACTAACACAGTTGAAATGTTTTTTGCAAATGGCTATCTACAAACAGCTGAGTGATCACGTAGGTCACGTAAATAGCTTAGCAGACGAAAACCCATTGTAGCAGACGAAATTTTGAAGTTCCAAATTATCTCGCTTGGTTCTCCACTTTCGCTAATTTGATTCGTTGATAAAAACTGCAATTTATAGTTAATCGATTTTTCGACTAAAAAATCGCTATTTAAATATCTCTAAAAAAAATTTTTTTTATCTATTGTTAAAATCGTGTGTGCTTCTTTAGATAATCTAATTAAGAAGTTACAGTTAAAATTTCAAGTCAATCGGATGAAAATTCTTTGAGTTCTACTGCGTGCAGGTTTCAAAAATGTGGTTTCGAGAAAAACGCGTTTGAAATTCTATGGTTTACTACTACTACCGTGAAATGACAGTTGTTGACAGCTGAAATAATGAAATTAATAATCAATTTAAAATTACGTAAAACTTACAAAAACTACAAAGAAAAATAAAAAATATGTCTAACAATAAAAAAAACTTTTAAAAAAATAAAAAGATTTACCGAAAGGTGCCTTTAAAAATATGAAATTAATTCAGTTAACCTAGCAAAACAAACATGTTTAATATAATAAAAACATAATTGTGTTAATAATTTCAGTTTAAAGGAGAACATCCTAATTAAATAAAAACTCATAAACCAAAAAAAAATCAATAGCAAAAGAAGAAAAAAAAACGTTTTTTAAGTCTGAACAAAACTGCTGTCACCTGCAACGTTGACGTTTCTTACTTTTAAAACACAAAGTAAATTACTTAATGCTCATTTATTAGAAATAACAGAGTGGTGGACTTGAATTTTGTTGATATAAAAAAAAAGCTAAATATTACTTTTTAATCATTTTTCCAAATTTCAAAAATAATATTTAGCACTGTTTTAAAAGCAACAAAATTAAAGTTTTGCCGCACTCTATTATTTCTAATAAATCAACATTACATAATTAATTTCGTCTTTTAAAAGTGAAAAACGTCAACATTAAAATCAGATTTTTACATCGAAATCTGGAGCTTTGAATAAATTAAAATATGAGTAAATCGATGTTTGCAATTTTTTTAAATTAACCCTTAAAGTGTAACGTGTTTTTCGGCACCCTTAAGCTGTAACGCTGGGTCACTTGTGCCTTGCGCTTTAAAAAGTGCTTTAAATTGCTCTGAAATTTTTTTAGAAAATTCATAGTCTTACATCAACTCTCCTAGTATAAGGACTAATTATAATATTGCCGATTTGTTCATTTGTTTAAGCAGTACAATTGTTAAAACAAATCAAAATAGTGAACAAATTTCAATTTTCCAAATTTGGCAGGGGCACAAGTGACCCAGCGTTACACTTTAAGGGTTAAGATAATACATTTTATTATCTTCTTATTTTATAATTCTATTATTACTTTAAGATAATAAATTTTTATACTATTTTTTACTTGTTTCCTTTCCAAAATTTGTAGATAGTAGTTTGATCATTTCTATTTGTCTAATTATTCAAATTTTATAAAAAAGCACAATATTAAAATTAAAATTTTCAAGATTTATCAACGAATTTCTGGTACTTTTTACAAACTTCCCATATTTTTATTCTATACTAAATTCCCGGACACTTTTGAAGCCTTTTTCAATTACATCATGACTTAAATTAAGGTGATTTAAATTTATTGGAACACAGAATGAAATGATTCTATTTTTACTTATTTGTAGGAAATAAAAAAAAAGTCAAAAGAGGTGAATGACATCTTTTTTAAAGATGATAAAAATTGCATTTTTATTATTTCTTTAAAACCATTTCTAAATATGTACAAACAAAAAAAATGATGCAAAATAAGTAGTTACTGTCATAAATGATTGAAATTTTATATTTAAATTGCAAATAATTTAAAAATATTATTTAAAATTTATAAATGTTTAAGAATTTTTCCTTTCTTTTTTTTTCTAGAATGTTTACAGGTCAAGAGATTTGTCATCAACCCTTATGGACAGACGAAACTAAATATATTTAACAGCGTTGTCATAAATCAAGGATTTTCATTATAAGAACTTAAAAAATGCAAATAATATATCAAATTGATAAAAAAAACTTTATTTTTCTAAAATTTACTAAGTATAAAAATGTATTTAAATAAATTTTTGGAAGTCATATCTTTAATATTTACTAAAAATAATCATTATTTGCTACAAAATAATAAAATTAAAATTACTTAAAATACAAAATTTATTTAAAAGCAATAAAATATTACTTTAACAAAAATAAGGTTGTTATTTTATACTTCAATGAATTAAATATTGTAATAAAGTAATGAGGTTTCAGAAATAATTCATTAATACAATTTCAGTTTAATACAAACAAAATAACATCTATTATCCATCAGCGATCGGATATGGTTCAACGACACATGGTTGAATTTATTTCAAATCATACAGACAGCCTAACTTTAGGTTCTAGATTTAATAAGTGCTGCTAATATATGTTATAAAAAATGAAAAGAGACTATTTTCTGTTTATTTTCTATAAAACCTATTTTTAATCCAATTAAGCGCATTTGAATAATGGATTTGTGATCGGCACGTCGAAAGGTCCTCTAATTGTTCGGAAAAATCAAAAAGCACCAAAACCACGTCTTTGACCGCCGCTTTTGATACTAAAGACTCAACTGCAGCTGTTTAGCATTAGCATTCTCTAGTAGCAAGAAATAAAACATAAATTACATGAATAAATTATTCATAATATTAAATTAAATTAATTTTCAAGTTTTTCAGGTTTAACATTGTCATGATTTTGAATAACTTGGGCACATCCTCCTACGTATGCTTCATCCCTGGTAGATGGCCGGAACCGTAGGAGAACGAATCTGGGTTCTTTAAAGGTGATTCCAGAATACGAGTGTTTTGAACGTCGACGCGTTGATAGAACAATGAAAAACAATGGATCGACGCGTCGCTATCAACGCGTCGACGTTCAAAACACTCGTATTCTGGAATCACCTTCAGAGTACTGGTTCGTTCCCGTATCTTTGTTAAATATTGGCAAACCCTGCTAAGAGTAAAAAGATAAAAAGGGAAAGAAATATGAGGATAGAAAGAGATTACACTTTTTCTATCCCTTCCATATATCTACTTTGCATTCCGAAAACACAATATCTTTCTCTCTCTAAACTTCTACCTCTTTATATCTTTTCTCTATTCGCTTTGAATTTGTATCCGTTTCTATTCCCTTTCTATCATCTTCTAAAATAAATAAATCTGTTTCTATCTCTTCGTTCGTCACCTATTTTTATCTCTCCCTATCCCTTTTCTATCCTCTTTTTTTCCTTTTCTATAAAAAGTGAATCTCTTTCTATCCCCTTTCTATCCTCTTCTTTAAAAATTTAATATCCATCTATCTTTTCGCTTATCTACTATTTTAAATACCCAATTGCTTTAGTTATTTTATATGGTAGTATATATATCTATATATACTGAAATTAATCTGATTTTTAACGCGTATAATACTGAAAAATCGTCAGCTATGATGGAGCGATCCCCCCCAGTAAGAAGGAGGAAATTGAAAAAGATTGGAATTTTATGATTTTCGAAGAAAAAGTCAAATTATGTAATCTTTTTTAATACGTTTTCTGTCCAATCCATTTGTATCCGGTGATAACACCTACTTTTATCCGCAAATCAATCCTTATTAATATGGGTTCAAATATTTGTCAATCCAAATTAATCCCTTTATAAATACAGAAAATAAAATGAATATTTTTTATTGTCCGCAGTTCAGGTTATTCAATACAAATGAATTCCTTTATAATGAAATTAAAATTTTTGAAAAATCAATATTTTTGAAGACCTACAGTTCAGATTTAATTAATCCAATTGAAACCTTTTATAATTAAAAAAATGATATAAATATTTTTTAATACCTACAGCTTAGATTATTCAATACAAATAAATCTCTCTATAATAAAATTTAAATTAAAATAAAACTAATATTTTTAAATATCGACAATTCATTTTATCTCTACATGTGATTGAAACTTAATATTTGATAAATTTTTATTTATTTCAGATGAACTCATTTATAATGCGTCTTCGGCGCAAAATTATACACCGTTTTTATACACTGTTGCATCTTAAGATATTTCTCTTCCAGTTATAGGTACTTAAAAAAATCGATTCTCTATGGATTAATGGATTTTCTTTAAATTGTGAGAAAACGTTATTTTATATGTGCCTTCTATCTAATTAAGATTTCAGGACCCTTTACCGTCTAAAATTTGAGATATTCTTGTTCGAAATTTCAATTTTTTATCATTTTGCATGTAAAATTGAAATTTCGAACAAGAATATCTCAAATTTTAGACGGTAAAGGGTCCTGAAATCTTAACCAGATAGAAGGCACATATAAAATAACGTTTTCTCACAATTTAAAGAAAATCCTTAAAAAACTATTTTTTCAAGTATATAACTGCAAGAGAAATACCTTAATTGTGGGTTAAAAAGCGAAAAATACGTAAATTTGAAGATAATTTTTAGTGATCTTTATAGTTTATTAAGACGTTGATGAAAGTTTCTTAAAAGTGTTCATTAATAAATTTTTTTTTTACTTAAATATTATTCTTGAATACATTTTTAAAGAATTTAAATTAATCATCTTTTGAAGCTTTTTAAATCTGAATTAGTGGTTTTCTACTATTGAATTAGTGAAAGGTGAGCTACTATTAAATAGTAATAATTTTACTAATTTTTTAGTAGAAAACTACTTATTGAAACAGTGAAACTTTAACATTTCAATTAGTAGTTTCCTACTATTTCAATTAGTAGTTTTTTATTAAAAATTAGTAGTTTTCTACTAAACAAATTAGTAAAATTATTACTAATTTTACTAATTTGTTATTAATTTTTCCACTTATCAATAATTTATTAATAGAAAAACACTAATTCAGATTTAGAGAGAAAGTTATTAAATTTTGTTTAGACTTTATTAAAAAAAAACTTTTTTGAAATCTGTATTGACAGTGTGTAATTTTTAAAATAAAAACACAACTTCAATGTATGCCTCAATGTATGCTCAGTCAACATCATTCTTCAACTTAAACTTAACGGATACAACAGCAGTTAACGAACGTAATGACACTAACAACTTATCTGTTTTTTACCAAGCAATTTTATAGTTTTAATCTCAGCAATATTTCTGTTTATATTTTCACGAGTATTTTCATTTACATCGTCACAAAAATGTTTCCCGAGGTCTCTAAAATCTTGACCCCTTCATAACAATGCACCCACACAAACAAGTTTTTTTTCCTATCGAGACAACTAAAACTTTTCTTGAACCCTCGCTTGATCCTTTTATGACTTTTAACA
This sequence comes from Ganaspis brasiliensis, assembly GCA_037103525.1. Classification (NCBI taxonomy): domain Eukaryota; kingdom Metazoa; phylum Arthropoda; class Insecta; order Hymenoptera; family Figitidae; genus Ganaspis; species Ganaspis brasiliensis. The sequence continues at coordinate 185,941 of JAZKLR010000677.1, forward strand.
TGTGTTTCATCTCAACTGTCACTTTCCTTGTAAACTCAGTTTTCGTTAAATTTTGATCCGGTCAACACGTACCAAAAACGCTCATTCAAAACTTAAAATTAAATTATACTGACAAAATTTTTTTCGGTTTTCATTATAAAAACTATAAAAACGGTTGTGAAAGTGCTATATGGACTGCCAGACTTTCTGGATAGAAAAATGGATACTATTACTAAGTAAATTTTAGGTACATATTATTTTCGTTTTTTACACCACAAATTATTAGCAATAGTTATAATATTTAATAGTTAATTATTTTCGTCATATTGTAATTTTTCTTTTAATTATCAATTATTTTCTTGAAATTTCCATTTAATTCTTTAATTTCCAATTTATTTCTTCAATTTTTAATTATTTTCTTTAATTCTTAAATATTTTCTTTAATTTTTAATTATTTTGATCAATTTTCAATTAATTCCTCAATTTCCAATAATTCCCGGACTTTTTCAATTATTTTTTACACTCATAAAAATTGTTTTAAAATTGCAAATCAATTATTCAATTCTAGAATTCTTCATTTCTCAGTTATTTTCTTCAAATTTAAATTCCACTTTTCAATTTTCAGTTATTTTCTTTAATATTAAAAAATTATCGCTTTTTTCTATTATTTTGTTCGATATCATTAAGTTTCTTTAATTTTAAATACAATTATTCAATTATGTTCTTTAATTTTTAATGCCATTCTTCAATTTTTATTTCCAATCTTCAGTTTTCAATTTTTTTCTTCTAAGATATATTCATTAATTCTCGGCTTTTTTCAATTACTCTTTTTCAATTTTTAATTATATTCTTTCAATTTCAATTCCATTCTTCAATGTTTAATTGCTTTCTTCTATTTTCAATTACTTTTTACAATTTTAATTATTTTTTTCGATTTTCAATCCAGTTGTTAAATGGGCAATTATTTCCAACAATTATTTCTATAATTTTCTAAATTTTTCAATTTACAATTATTTTCTTTACATTTAATATTACTTGTTTCATTTTTTCAATTATTTTTTTCAGTTGTCTATTAATCTAGTTATTTTTTAATTTTCTTTTTACTTGACAATTATTTTCGTCATTTTTCACATATTTTCTTCAATTTTTCAATTACTCTAGTTATTTTTTAACTTCAATTTTTAATTATTTTCCGCAGTTTTCAATTAATTCCTACAATTTTTCAATTTTAAATTATTAACTAAAAATTTTATAATTATTCTTTGATTTTATATCTCTGACTGATTTATTCTCTGACTGAAAGTATTTTTTAAAGCATGCATTTTCCGACAGAAAGTATTTTTTGACAAAAATTATTTTCATGCAGGTGTTTGAAACAAATTTGGGTGTACTTCGCAGCTTAAACCTCAAATCTTTTTGATACTTCGTATGCTTACGTAATTTGATCAGCTGTTTACAAATATCATAGTGAAAAGTGTGTGTATATGTGAGTATGTGTTTGTGTGTATATGTGTGTGTATGTATATATGTGTATATGCATGTTTATGTGTATGTATGTGTGAAAATGTGACTTAGTTGTATATCTCAGCTTTTAATAATATTTTCTAAAATTTTTTTTTTATAAATCTAAGTAGAGTGACACTCTAATACTCTGCCAAATTTCACCTGAATCGGCTGAGCCGTTTTTAAGTGATGCCCGGACAAAAAATCCTGGACAGACAGACAGAATTTTTTTTTTTGCATTTTCGCGATTCTTATCACTTAAAACGAAAAAGTATGTAAAATTTTTTGAGTTTGGCGCAATGTACAGACAAAATGTTGATTTTATTTATATAGATTTTGTTGAGTTGCGTGTTAATCTAGCCATATTTTGAATTGTGTTTTCAGTTGTCATTTATTTTCGTCATTTTGTAATTTTTTTTTCAGTTATCAATTATTATTTTTTAAAATTTTAATTTAATTCTTAAATTTTCGATGTATTTCTTCAGTTCTCAATTTATTTCCTCAATTCTTTAATTTTCAATTTATTTCTTCAATTTTTAATTATTTTCTTCAATTCTCAAATATTTTCTTTAATTTTAAATTATTTTGATCGATTTTCAATTAATTCCTCAATTTCCTATAATTCTTGGACTTTTTCAATTATTTTGTACACTCATAAAAATTGTTTTAAAATTGCAATTATTCCTACAATTTTCTTAATTTTTCAATTTGCAATTATTTTCTTTAAATTTAATATTTCTTGTTTAATTTTTTCAATTATTTTTTCAGTTGTCTATTAATCTAGTTATTTTTTGATTTTTGTTTTCAATTGACAATTATTTTCGTCATTTTTCAACTATTTCCTTCAATATTATTAATCATTTTCCGCAGTTTTCATTTATTTCCTACAATTTTTCAATTTGCAATTATTATCTTAAAATTTTATAACTATTCTTCGATTTTTTAAGTTATTTTGATCGGTTGTGTATTAATCTAGCCATCTTTTGAATTTTGTTTTCAATTGTTAATTATTTTTGCCATTTTGTAATTTTGTTGTTTATTATCAATTATTTTTTTCAAATTTTCAATTTATTTCCTCCAAAATTATTTATTTTTATTATTTTCTTCAATTTCAATTATTTCTATCGATTTTCAATACAGTTGTTCAATTTACAATTAGGTATTTCCAACAGTTATTCCTATAATTTTTCAACTCTTTTGTTTAAAATTAAAATTTATTGTTAAAATTTTTAAATTATTCTTTTCAATTGTGTAATTATGTAGCTATTTTTCGACATTTGTTTTCAAAGGTCAATGTATTTTTGTCATTTTTCAAATATATTCTTCAATTTCGTAAGTTTCATTATTTAAATTTGCAAAAATTTATGTTTTTAAATTACCAATAATGTAAAGTTTTTCGCGCGCTTGAGCACGCGTTAATGTTGCTAGTAAATAATAATTGACAGTCAACAATTTTTATTTTTCTAACCATAGGCCATTAATTTGTAAAATTAGGAAAAAGTTGTGTCTTTCCAGGTGAATTTGTGAGTAATTAATCATTATTAACAATAATTTGTTTATAACAATTGCAATTGGTTGTTGTGGTTAATTTGACTGAATAAGTTATTGTTTTAAAATATAAAAAAATAGTTAAGTCAGAAAAGACTACAACTCGCTAGGTTCATTTGGATATTAGTTATAAATTAATAATTACATAAATTGTGTATAAATACCCCCCATTTATGGGAGTTGTTTATAACTCTATAAATCGAAATTAATGAAATTAATTTCAAAAATTGAAATTCTTTGTTACTTCTTTGTTTACACCTTACAGTGATTTCAAATGTGCTCTTTTAATCTGAATTAGTGAAAAACGGTCACTAATTCGAATTAGTGGAACTTTTTACTTATTTTTAGTCAATTTTCACTAAAACTTTAGTAAAGAATTTAAAAAAAATTAGTAGAAATGTATATTAATTTGAATTTCTTCAGTGACTTTTCACTGATTTATTTTTAAAGAGATAAGTATTTAGAACAATGGATTTGGTTTTATTTATTTAAATTATAAAGAGATTAATTTGGATTGAATAATCTGAACTATGTGTTTTCAAATATTAAATTTTCATTTTTTTTTCATTATAATGGTATTTATTTGGATTAAATAAAACTGAATCGTGAGTATTTAAAATGTTCATTTTATATTTTTAAATTATAAGGGTATTCATTCGGATAAATTTTCATTTTATTTTAATTGCATTTTTATTATAAAAATATTCATTCAGATTGAATAATCTGACGTGTGGGTATTTAAGAATAACTAGTTTATTTTTTCATTATAAAGGGATTCATTTGTATTCAATAACCTGAACTGCAGATATTAAAAAATATTCATTTTATTTTTTTTCCATTATAAAGGAATTCATTTGGATTGACAAATTTTTTAAACCTATATTCATAAGGATTGATTTTCGGGTAAAAGTAGGTGCTATCACCGGATACAAATGCATTGGACAGAAAACGTATTCAAAAATATTAAAATTTTTTAATATTGTTTAATTACTCTCTTCTTACTGGGCCTAACCTCGTGCGCATTAACCTAAGCTCACTACCAACTGAGCTAACGAACAATACACTACACATTACTCCTTTACTTGACTGCCTTTTATCACTCTTACTCCCATCTCTTTTAATCATCCTTTTCTATATCTTTTTCTATCCTACATAGTATTTATATTTTTGGAGATCCATACTGGAAATAAAGAGGTAGAAATCTTATCACTTTTTACCTTTTCTTATCTCTGTTATAGAGAGAGATACAGAAAACGTATAATTTTTAATCCCGACTCTATACCTTCTTAACCCTTTATACTGACATCAAACCTCTTTCAATCTCTACCATAATCATGATTATCAGTTTTCACCATTAATCACCTTTTCCCTATAACTTTCAATCTTTAATCTTTACCATCCTTTCCCTTTCTATTGCCTCCAATCTCTTTTAATCTCTACCTTAATCATAATGATCAGTTGTCACCATTAATCACCTTTTTCTTATAACTTTTAATCTCTAATCTATAACTTTCTATCCCGCCCTATCCCTACTTCAATCGACATAGCAAGTTGTCGCTTTTAATTATCTTTTTCTATAACTTTGAATTAATGTCCAATACTTTCACATCATTTCCAAACCCCACCTGAATGAACACTATGTGCTTTCCCTTTTAATCACTTTTCATCTATAATTTTCAATAACCTGTGTCATATACACATATTTTTTGCTATTCTTCTCTTAACCAGCGTTATCGGTTTATGGCTTTTAATCAGTTTCCTTCAATAACTTTCTATCTTTCACCTATCACTTTCTATCCCTTTCTATCTCCTTCTATCCTTTTCTATCCCTTTCTATCCCTTTTTATATTTTCTTATCTCACCTGTATTAACATGATAATTTTTCGTTTTTAATCACTTTCCTTTCATTACTTTCAGTAATCTAGTGAGTGATCATGTTCTTTCAGTTGGGGATGGGAAAGTAAAAGTAGGGATAGAAAGGGATAGGAAGGGATAGAAAGGGATAGAAAGGGATAGAAAGGGATAAGAAGAGATAGAAAAAGATAGAAAGGGATAGGAAGGGATAGAAGGAGATAGGTGAAAGATTAAAAGTTATAGAAGAAAGGTGATTAAAAGCGATAACTGATGATGCTGGTTAGAGTGGAATAGCAAAAAATATGTGGATATGTTATAGGTTATTGAAAAGTATTGATGAAAAGTGATTAAAAGCTCATGATGTTCATTCAGGTGGGGTTTGGAAATAATATAAAGGTATTAGAAATTAATTGAAAGTTATAGAAAAAGGTGATTAAAAGCGATAACTCGCTATGTCCATTAAGGTAGGGATAGGACTGGATAGAAAAGTATAGATTAGAGATTGAAAGTTATAGGAAAAAGTTGATTAATGGCGATAAGCTGGTCATTACGATTAAGGTAGAGATTAAAAGAGATTTGAGGCAATAGAAAGGTATAGGATGGTAAGGATTAGAGATTGAAAGTTATAGGGAAAAGCCGATTGATGGCGATAAGCTTGATTAAGGTAGAGATTGAAAGAGATTGGGGTCGATAGAAAGATATAAGGAGATATAGAGTCGAGTTTGAAAATGATAGCTTTTCTGCATCTTTTTCTATAACAGGGATAAGAAAAGATAAAAAGTGATAAGATTTCTATCTCTTTACTTCTAGTAGGGGTGACAGCAGTTTTGTTCAGACTTAAAAAACGTTTTTTTTTTCTTCTTTTGCTATTGATTTTTTTTTGGTTTATGAGTTTTTATTTAATTAGGATGTTCTCCTTTAAACAGAAATTATTAACACAATTCTGTTTTTATTATATTAAACATGTTTGATTTGCTAGGTTAAGGCTGTTGGAAGGAGAAAATTTGCAGTGGTCCTCAAATACTTTCCCCTCCGCTACTCGAAAATTTGGACTTATGAATTTTTTTAAAAAAACCCAGACACTTTTTTGAAAAAAGGGCTCTGGCTGACCATAGTGTTTGAGATAAGGAATTTTTTAAACCTTTGTTTTACTCGAACCGGTGTTCCTACGAGCGTCAAAATGATCCCCCGTTTTGACATTGACAGATTTTCTGTAGAAGATGGCCGTCCCACGTCACCTGATCATATGGCAGGCCGGAAGTAGCGTCACCGTTACCATGGATTCCGCTCGGGCTATGACAAGATGGACTCCGCACTCTGTTTACAATCTGTCAGTTTTGATGTCGAACGTGGAGATAATTTTCTCGCTCATGGTGAAATTGTGTTTCCCAAATTCCCCATTCCCTGCGAAGTTTGGCAAAAAAGTAATTTTCCTGCATAAAAGTGTCTAGTGTTTTATAAAACAAACGGCAACATTCGTGTGAATTTGTAGTGTTTTTATATCTATGTCTCGTTTTCTTCAAAAAGTTTTCACACACTGAGAAAAACAGGAGTCTTTCTTGATTAATAATTCCACTATTACCCCTAATTCATAAAATTCCAGCAAGTTTCTTCAATCTTTTTAATTTTTAATCAAATTCTGGGCAATGTTTTTATCAAGCACTATACTCTGACTTGATTAAATATTGACATTGACACATTTTCTGACCCGTCTGCTAGAATCTGTCAGTTTCAATGACAAATTTGAAATAATTTTTCCACTCATGAAAATGTCTATTCGTGAAAAATTAATTTTTCCTAAATTCCTCATTCCCCAAAATTTGACAAAAAAATAATCATCATATTGAAAAGTGTCCAGTGTTTTGTAAATCGAGACACTTTTATGGAAAAAATATTTTTATTGCCAAAGTTTTTGAGATAAGGAAATTTTTCAATGTTTCTTTTATGAGAACAGATGATCCCACGAGCTTCAAATTTATCTCCCGTTTCGACATTCACAGATTTTTTGTATCGTCTGCAACATAAACATTAACATAACATAAAATGTCTATTCCTATTAAATAAATTTTTTCCAAATTCCTAATTTCCCAAACCTTGAGAAAATCATAATCATACTTTCAAGAACGATTCTACTATTAGAGTTTTATGCAACAAACGTCAAAGAACTTGTGTTATTTATAAGTCAGGTTACATTCGAAAAGTTTTCCCTGACAGAGAAAAGCAGGTTTTTTTCTTTTTTATCTTTTTCAGTCTTCCTCTTATTTGTAAAATTCCAACAAGTTTCTATTTCTCTTTTTTCGAATAAAATTCTCGGCAATGTTTTTATCCAGCAGTCCCCTGACTTATCAACCTTATTCCACGGCAAGCCAAACATTTGCCACATATTTCACAATTTTTTCTTTTTTAATCAAGAGATTTGTCCGGAAAAAAATCTCTGTGTTGCCAAACTTTGTGCAATAACGAATTTTTGTACATATTTCTTTTCAACGAAGAGATTCTTCTACTAGCATAAAATTGCAGTGTTGCCGCTTCCATCATTCAATAATTCCCAGTAGGTGCTTCAAAAATTCCCAACTTTTCCATGGTCAAGTTTGAATTTTTCCATGAAATTTCCATCAATTTGAAATTATTTCTAAATTTTGAAATAAGTGATTCTTTCTCATTATTATTTAAAAATCCTAAAAAATACTCCAATTGTGACTAGATTTTTAATATAAATTTTTTAAATATACAAATTTTCTTTAAATATAAAGAGGAAAAAATAAAGGAAAAATTACGGGTGCAGGAAATTTCCCAAAAACCGAAAATTCGAATATCCAAATGGTCGAATTTTAAAAAGTCGAATCTTCAAACGATCGAATATCTATTTTGTCGAACATCCATTTTATCGAATATCCATTTTGTCGAATTTTCAAATTGTCGAATATTCACTTCTTCGAATTTCTAAATTGTCGAATATTTAAATTTTCGAATTTCCAAGTCAAATTTCAATTTTGTCGAATGTCTATTTTATCGAATTTCCAAATTGTCGAATATCCACTTTGTCGAATTTCCAAATGATCGAACATTCACTTTGTCGAATGCCCAAATGTTCGTACTTCTTTTTCATATGAGTTTCCTATCTATGAAATGTGTTGGTATAGTAGATTAGACCAGTTTGGGAAATTTAAAATTTCCATAATGATTTTAAATTTTGCGCCCTTGTCCAATCTACAATACCAACACATTTCATAGATTGGAAACTCACATTAAAAAAAACTTCGACCTTTTGGAAATTCAAACATTTGGAAATTCGACAAAGTGGAAATTCGATAATTTAGAAATTCTATGATTTGGATATTCGATCATCTGGAAATTCAGAAAAATGAATATTTGACAATTTAGAAATTTGACAATTTGGAAATTCGACAATTCTGATAATCGATCATTTAGAAATCCGACAATAAATTTGGAAATTCGACAACTTGGAAATTCTACAATTTGGAATGTGGACAATTTGGATATTCAACAATTTGGAAATTCGACAACATGGACTTCCGACAATTTGTAAATTCGGACATTTGAATATTCGATTATTTAAAAATTCGACAAAATGGACATTCGGCGTTTTGGGTACTCGACCATTTGTTCTTGTTAGAACGCAACGCAAAACGTAGTCTTGGTTAAACACAGAAATACGTAAATGCTGTCCCAGTCGATGTTTGTCTTACGTACACCCACGAAGTAGTATAAGAAGCTCCCACTCTGTATGTTATTTAAAAATTTTCGATTCCAGTTTTTCTTTTCTTTTACAAGCCTGATTAGTTGGCGATCGACGCAAACCTGGCGGATAAAAGGGACAACAGCGTGAAAATGCAAATAAAAGCAACTGGCTGCCAGCGGGAAGGTTTGAAAAAGCATTATTTCAAGAGTTTTAAATCATCCCGCACATTTCGACCAATGACCAATGTATAGCAGACGATTTTATTAGAGTAATCATCATTTTTCCTGTAGAGGCGCAACGAGCGCTAACTAATCACGACTAGAATAGAAAATAAAAATGAGCGTGTGTTTTTCTCGAGAGTGGGAGCTCCTTATACTACTTCGTGCGTACACCAACGCACATGCGTCAGACAAACGTCAACTAAGAGATAATTTAAAGCCCAAAGCACAAGGAATACGGTTACGGGAGCAGGGCATGAGATTATAAAGGGCAGAGACTGTTTCTATCCTTTTCTGTCTCATGCTCTGGTCCCGTAACCGTATGCCTTATGACTTTCAGTGTACAAAAAGATTATTCCAGCAAAATATCCTTAGATTGTCTAAATTTCCAGGAAATTCCATGAAATTCGAAATTTCCACGAAAAATTCCCAAGTTCAATGAAATTTCCAGGATTCCGGGAAATTTCCATGAAAACGGCAACACTGCAGAAAAGTCGCATATAACCCTACTGAAAAATCCTATATAGGATCCTATATAGAATCCATATGGATTCCTATGAGAATCCACGTAGGATCCTATATAGGATCCTATATAGGTATTGTCCTATAGGAATCCATGTGGATTCTCATAGGAATCTATGTGGATTCCTATAGGTCGCCTATAGGACAAGTCCTATATAGGATCCTATGTGGACTCTCCTATAGGAATACATGTAGGATCTCATATAGGATCCTGCATAGGCGTCCCAAAAAATTTTTGTACACCCTCCTACATATGATCCTACGTAGGTTCCCAAATAGGATCCTACATGGGTACCCCCAAAAAAAATTTTTGTACCCCTTCCTCATGCGCAGTCGTCTTTTACGTATTCTACAATACTTACGCCTGCGCAGTAAATATTTTTCGTCCTTATAATGGTGCTTAATGTATATTTGAATAATGTTGTTGAAAAAAACAATTAATTCTGTGTACATAATTTTTTTTTGGATGCCCATAAAAGATCCTATATAGGATCCTATATGGGAACCTACGTAGGATCCTATGTAGGGGGGTGTACAAAAATTTTTTTGGGACGCCTATGTAGGATCCTATATGAGATCCTACATGTATTCCTATAGGAGAGTCCACATAGGATCCTATATAGAACGTGTCCTATAGGCGACCTATAGGAATCCACATAGATTCCTATGAGAATCCACATGGATTCCTATAGGACAATACCTATATAGGATCGTATATAGGATCCTACGTGGATTCTCATAGGAATCCATATGGATTCTATGTAGGATCCTATGTAGGATCCTATATAGGATTTTTCAGTAGGGAAAATATAATTGAATGTTCCGCATGTTCTAAGAAAATTTCCAAATAAATGAATTTCCAAAATCACCGGAATCCGGAGGTGAGCGAACGGGGAAGGAAAAATAGGATGACTATAAATAATTTTGGAATCGACAGCCGAACTAATTACAGATATAACCAGACTTAAAACAGATTTAAAATTTATTCCGGACAACTGCCGGATGTGAACGGACTAGAATCGGATTTCACTTAGACCATAAATAATTTCGGAATTGACTGCCGGACTAATTCCAGATAAAACCAGACTTAAAGAAGATTGTGAATTTTGTGCCAGACAGTTGCCGGACTTGACCAGTCTTAAAACGGACTTAACTTTCACTAACATTAATTTCTAAATGGACTGCCGGACTAATTCCAGATAAATCCAGACTTAAAACGGATTGTGATTTTTGTGCCAGACAGTTTCCGGACGTGTCCGTACTAAAAACGGAGTTCTCTCTAACTAAAAATAATTTCTGAATCGACTGCCGGACTAATTCCAGTTAAAACCAGACTTAAAACGGATTTAAAATTTATGCCGGACAACTGCCGGATGTGACCGGACTAGAATCGGATTTCACTTAGACCATAAATAATTTCGGAATTGACTGCCGGACTAATTCCAGATAAAACCAGACTTAAGATGGATTTAAAATGTATGCCGGACAACTGCTGAATGTAAACGGACTAGAATCAGATTTCACTTAGACTATAAATAATTTCGGAATTGACTGCCGGACCTATTTCAGATAAAATCAGACTAAAAACGGATTTAAATTTTATGCCGGACAACTGCCAGATATGAACGGACTAGAATCGGATTTCACTAAGACTATACATATAATTTCGGAATTGACTGCTGGACTAATTCCAGATACAAACCAGACTTAAAACGGATTTAAAATTTATGCCGGACAACTGCCAGATGTGATCAGACTAGAATCGGTTTTTACTTAGACTATAAATAATTTCGGAGTTGACTGCCGGACTAATTTCAGGTAAAACCATACTTAAAACGGATTTAAAATTTATGCCGGACAACTTCCGGATGTTAACGGATTAAAATCTGATTTCAGTTAGGTTATAAATAATTTCGGAATTGACTCCCGGACTAATTCCAGATAAAACCAGACTTAAAGCAGATTGTGAATTTTGTGCCGGACAGTTGCCGGACTTGACCAGTCTTAAAACGGTCTTAACTTTAACTAACATTAATTTCTAAATGGACTGCCGGACTAATTCCAGATAAATCCAGCCTTAAAACGGATTGTGATTTTTGTGCCAGACAGTTTCCGGACGTGTCCGTACTAAAAACGGACTTCTCTCTAACTAAAAATAATTTCTGAATCGAATGCCGGACTAATTCCAGTTAAAACCAGACTTAAAGCGGATTTTAAATTTTGTGTTGGACAGTTTCCGGACGTGACCGGACAAAAAAACGGACTTCAGTTTGATTATAAATAATTTCGAAATCAATTGCCGGACATGATTCGGACTATTCCGGATTAATTTTAGATCAAATTTTTTGTGTCAGACAAATTTCGGACTAATTCGGATCATTTCCGTACACATTTTGGATTAATTCCAGATAAGACCGGACTGTTTTGTCTGGAATTCGTCCGGAATTCGTACGGAATTAGTCCGGATTTTTTAGTAGCATAAGCTACATACAAAAATCAAACTTCAAATTCATTTTTTCATCCTCGAATATGTATGTTTTATATTATATTAATTTTTTCCAAATTCCTAATTTCCCAAACCTTGAGAAAATCATAATCATACTTTCAAGAACGATTCTATTAGAGTTTTATGCAACAAACGTCAAAGAACTTGTGTTATTTATAAGTCAGGTTGCATTCGAAAAGTTTTCCCTGGCAGAGAAAAGCAGGGTTTTTTTTCTTTTTTATCTTTTTCATTCTTCCTCTTATTTTAAAAATTCCAACAAGTTTCTATTTTTCTTTTTTCGAATAAAATTCTCGGCAATGTTTTTATCCAGCAGTCCCCTGACTTATCTACCTTATTCCACGGTAAGCCAAACATTTAAAATATATTTCACTATTTTTTCTTTCTTAATCCGTCTTAATCCGTCTTATTAATCTTAATTTGTCCGGAAAAAAATCTCTGTGTTGCCAAACTTTGTGCAATAACAAATTTTTCTATATGTTTCTTTTCTACGAAGAGATTAGAGTTCCGAAGAAGTAATATTACCTGGAGAACGGTAGTGAGAACGAGAATATAACCGGGATATAGTGTCATTCTTATTAACAATGATTTGAATTTCAATGTTAATAGTAATATGTATTTTAATTACTTTCTCTTTGACAATAAAACAGTTTTATTATTTATTTCAAATTTCATATTATTTATGGCAAAATGAAATTCACTCTTTTAATTCACCATTATTATTTTTATTCTGCAATTATTATCTTCAATTGAAATATGGAAAAAACCATGATACGTTGAAAAAAATTAATGAAATTTAAAATAAATAATTGAAAAAATTGCAGAATTTTTTAAAAATTTTTAAAATATTTAAAAATTGAAATTTGAGAAAATTAAGAAGGTTTATCCAAAAAACCAATTTCTACAGATTCTTGTAAAATTTTTATGACATATTAAATGCATTACTTTACATGTACTCTTACAATTATATTGAACTAGCACTGTGCATCATTGCTCATGTGTAACAGCAATACAAAGCAACTGCGCATTTGAAATGTTTGTTTTGTAGTGCGCACGTTTACACAGCTGTGGTGCACTACTGCGCATGTGCAACAATATGTTGTATCTGAAAAAATGTTCAGTTTAACATGCTTGACACGAATAGTGCCAGTGCGCATTGTTACAAACTATAATAACATTGTAAAATGAACATTATTGTAAGTTGACTATTGGAAAAAGTAGGTGAACTTTTAAGTGTGTACGACGATGAGCGAAGTTTTCTCGGTATCGCATTAATATAATAGAAGATTACCACGTACAATTTTATGAATATTGAGAGAACTTTAAAACTCTTTATTCTGAATAAATAAGTAAATTTTTACAAAACTTTTTTAAACACTAATTATGTGGAAGATTTTCTGACAGTATGTTAAATATTTGTAGACCCCCCCCCCCCCGGTACCCCTGGAAAATGGTTTTTTAAAGTATGAAAAATTGAAAACTTTCAGATCAAAATTTGTTACATTTTATAAATATTTTAAAGAAAAAAAGAATAAAATTAATAAAATTAAATACATTTTTAAAGTTTTTATTAGTTTTTATATTCAATAATATATATTTTTTTATTAAATTTCTTAAATTTCAATATTAAGATTGAATTTGAATATTCTTTTCTATTATTGGTTATTAATTACAATAATAATGGAAAAAACAAATTTTAACCGATATTTTACATAATAGTACTTTCGCAGAAGTGCACTTACAATGCTACAGTGTTACGCATGCGCAATACCCTACTGAAAAATCCTATATAGGATCCTACATAGGATCCTATATAGAATCCATATGGATTCCTATGAGAATCCACGTAGGATCCTATATAGGATCCTATATAGGTATTGTCCTATAGGAATCCATGTGGATTCTCATAGGAATCTATGTGGATTCCTATAGGTCGCCTATAGGACACGTCCTATATAGGATCCTATGTGGACTCTCCTATAGGAATACATGTAGGATCTCATATAGGATCCTGCATAGGCGTCCCAAAAAATTTTTGTACACCCTCCTACATATGATCCTACGTAGGTTCCCATATAGGATCCTATATGGGAACCCATGTAAGATCCTACATGGGTACCCCCAAAAAATTTTTTTGTACCCCTTCCTCATGCGCAGTCGTCTTTTACGTATTCTACAATACTTACGCCTGCGCAGTAAATATTTTTCGTCCTTATAATGGTGCGTAATGTATATTTGAATAAAGTTGTTTAAAAAAAACAATTAATTCTGTGTACATAATTTTTTTTTGGGTGCCCATAAAAGATCCTATATAGGATCCTATATGGGAACCTACGTAGGATCCTATGTAGGGGGGTGTACAAAAATTTTTTTGGGACGCCTATGTAGGATCCTATATGAGATCCTACATGTATTCCTATAGGAGAGTCCACATAGGATCCTATATAGGACGTGTCCTATAGGCGACCTATAGGAATCCACATAGATTCCTATGAGAATCCACATGGATTCCTATAGGACAATACCTATATAGGATCCTATATAAGATCCTACGTGGATTCTCATAGGAATCCATATGGATTCTATATAGGATCCTATGTAGGATCCTATATAGGATTTTTCAGTGGGGTAATAAAACGGATTTCTACTGCGCACTTATTAAAAAAAAGTATACTATATGTACTGAAAATGTACTTATCTGGTAAAGTACAGAAAAGCGCATGCGTAATTTTTGAATTTAATTAGAGCACATGTGTGACTATCACTGTGCATCATTGCTCATGTGTTACAGCAATACAAAACAACTGCGCATTTGAAATGTTTGTTTTGTAGTGCGCACGTTTACACAGCTGTGGTGCACTACTGCGCATGTGCAACAGTATGTTGTATATGAAAAAATGTTCAGTTTAACATGCTTGACACGAATAGTGCCAGTGCGCATTGTTACAAACTATAATAACATTGTAAAATGAACATTATTGTAAGTTGACTATTGGAAAAAGTAGGTGAACTTTTAAGTGTGTACGACGATGAACGAAGTTTTCTCGGTATCGCATTAATATAATAGAAGATTTTACCGTTCCGTTTTTAAGATATAAATTTATAAAGTTGGTACTTTTACATGGAAACAGTAACAAATCGCGCAAAATAACTATATTTTAATTAATTATAAAAACACGGTTCTACAAATTTTTTAAAAAAACTAATATATTTTCAACTGTAATATAATACAACTTTTACAACAGTATTTAATTAATTTACCGTACCGTTGTTAAGAAAATGCTATTCAAGGGTAGTATTTCATCACTTTTTTGAAATAATCAGGAAGAAAAAATTTTAATAGCTTGAAATTTTTAACAGAAAAATTTTTTTCAATAAAATTTTTTTGTGTAATGATTTTAACTACAAAATACTATTTATAGAAACTAAATTATAAGAAAAAATAAAATTAAAAAAATATTGACTATCATGGTCCGATAGAATGAGAACCACTTGAGGGTATAAGCGTCCTTAATTGAAAATTTGAGAAATTAATTGAAAAAAATGAGAATAATTAAAAATTGAAGATAATAATTGGAACTTAAGATATAATCAGTAAAAATGTTTGGAAATTATGAAAATAAATGAAAATATTTAAAAATTAATGAAAATAATTGAGATTTGAGAAAAATTCTTAAAAATCTTAAAAAATAATTTTATAAAATGAGAATAATAATTAAGAATTTAGGGAAATAATTGTAAAATGACAAAAGTAAATTAAAATTGAAAAAAATAATCGAAATTATTTATTTATTTATTTATTTATTTATTTACGGGCAAAAGCCCATTACAATATAAAATTAAAAAGTTTATCTCACGTAACAATAAAAATGAAACTTGATACAACAGTAGTAATCAATATTTATAATTAATCAGTCAATTAATTGGCCGCATTCATTCATACAGCATGAAATTATGATGAAAATAAATTTAAAATTTTAAAAACTAATTGAAATATGATGAAAATAATTAAAATTTCTGATAAATTATTGAAATTTTTGAAAATTATGCAAAAAGAATGAAAATAATTAGAAATGGCAGAAAATAATAGAAAAATTACGTAATTTATTTTTAAGCGAAAGAAAATAATTGAAAATCGTTTAAAAAATTGAAAATTGAAGACAATAATCTAAATTTGGAATAATAACTGAAAATTTAGAAAATTAATTGAAAAATAATTAAAATAATTAAAAGGTGGGGAAAATAATTAAAAATTGATTATAAAATTTTAAAGTTAAGAAAATAATTAAATTATAAAATAAAATGATGATAGATTGAAAAAATAATTTAAATTTGAAATAGATAATTTAAAAAAACTGCAGAATTTTCATTTAAATAAACAATAATAATTAAATTTTGAGGAAAATACTTGAAAATCTGAGAAATAAATAGAAAAAAATGAGAATAAATTAATAAATGATTAAAAGAATTAAAGAAAGCTAAAAATAATTAAAATTTAAGAAAATTAATGAAAAAATTGGAACATTATGAAAAAAAAATGAAAATAATTAAATTTTGAGAAAAATGATTAAAAAACTTAAAAAATAAATTTACAAAATATGAATAGTAATTACAAATTGAAGGAAATAATTGATATATGATGAAAGTAATTAAAAATTTAGAAAATTAATTCTGATAAATAATGAAAATGATAAAAAATTGAAGATAATAATTGCAGAATAAAAATAATAATGGTGAATTAAAAAAGTGAATTTCATTTTGCCATAAATAATATGAAATTTGCAATAAATAATGAAATTGTTTTATTGTCGAAGAGAAAGTAATTAAAATACATATTACTATTAACATTGAAATTCAAACCATTATTAATAAGAATGACACTATAGATTCTATTTTCATATTTTGATTGAGAAAATTTGACTTAATTTGGTAAATTTTAAATGGCTGTCGACTAGTAGACATGTGCTAAAACGTGCTCCTCGGTGTTGGATTATTTATCGTACTATTTGAGTTCTTCTGTGTCTTCTTTTGAGTCTCGAAGTGATAATCGGAGTTAGTGCAACACGGTGAGACATTATTTTTTGAGTTTTTGACTGTGAATGGTGGGTTTTTGTGCTTTTTTTTACATTGCCGTAAATTGGCCAGTATAAACAGCCTACCCTGCCGATAGGAAATACCTAAAAAATGACTGACTAAAATGACTAAATGAATTCAATCATTTTTGAGGTACGATTTGAATGATTCCGTGCTTAGAAAATGTTCAACGAAAAAGGGATCAAAAGGTTAATTTATGACTATTTATGACCGTAAATTCTAAACCCTGAAGAATTTTATTATGCTTTTACCCTCTCATAAAATGAAAGGTTCTTTTACAGTCCTTTTTTCAATTCTAAATTATTTATATTATTTATTGCAAAATTATACTCGTTTTTTAATAATTTAGTTATTTATATGTTTATATGAATAAGATATATTCTTTTGAAACAAAATTCAAAAATGATATCAGATTTTTAATATCTTCTACTGTTTACGAGTTACGCTACTATTCTTTTAATTGTAAGGCTTTTACCGAAAATTTTACATCTCTGTAATTGTCAGAAATTACAGATTCTAAATTTAAAAAAACCGAAGTTCTAACTTAAAAATTAGAAAAATTTTATTTATTAAGAAATAAATATTTTTTACCAGTACATTTTTCGCATTTAAGATGTCGAAAAAAGGACGAGCTATGTCGTAAAACTTTCAAACATCTGGAATGGATTAAAAATCAGAAATAAAAATTTCTCTAATTTTGTAATTATAAATTTATAAATTGAGAATTTGCATTCTACGTCTTTCAACGATTATGTGTATCTAATTTTTTTCCCGATAATGTTATTTTTTATAAAAAATAACAATATTTATAATAATTGATTGTCATTTAATTTTATTCATTTTTAAAATTTTTTTAGATATTTATAATCGTGAAAAACGAAAGATTAATAATTTTTTAATTTACAATTTCAAATTTGCAAATTGCAAAATTTTTGAGTCATAAAACTTTTGGGTTACCGAAGCCATAAATAAAAAAAATATCCTGGTAGGCATTCATATATTCCAGTTCAACGCATTTATGATCCTATTAAAACTTAAATAAGTACTTCCGAAATTTAAAGGGACTACCTACTGTCTTCAGATTTGATGGGCAGGTATCACTTGGACGCCGAAGGGGAAATGGATGCACCCCCACTTGCTCGGATCGAGCGAGTTCGAGGTATGCTGCCTGCAATGAGTCCCAGGCACGTTCGTCCCTACCATAAATATTTACCTATTGTTAAGCATAGAAAGATGTTTTTGAGGATTATGCTTATAAATATCTAATTACAAAATGTTTCTTGAAACGAAGGTGAGAACCATTCGATAAAGATAAATACAAATTCTCGTAATGTTCTTTTGTTTTCACACTTTTCTTTGTAGAATCTCATTTATTTTGGATCTGAGAAAATCCAAAATACAAACAAACTGTAATAAGGGTTAAAATTTATGTCTATTTAAATGAACATTTAAAAAATATAAAAATATATAAATTTCTTATATTGTTCTAAATTTCATAAAATTTAGATGTTTATTTGGGATTTCGGAAAAACCAAAATGCGACCAATCGTATGCTTTGAAATATCTCTTGAATGGAGGAATTTGAATAGACATTTGAAAATTTTGTGACATATTTTCGTAAAGTTATAAATTTTCTTATTTTGCATTGTTCTAAATTGTTTGTTTATTTTTGATCTGGGAAAATCCAAAATTCAACCAATCATATTCTTTAAAATTTTGCTTAAATACTGGAGAAACTGAAAGATGATTTCATTTCTGTACTATAAGTTCAATAGTGCTTTTGAAAATTCTTTGAGAAAAAAGATAGAAAATGGATAACAGGCCTTCCGTTTCAATCGCTTTTTCTTCGAGAGGTAAAAAACTATTAATTATAAATAATTTTAAATTTAACTTCGACAATTTGTTAGCAGGAGGGGATGAAAGATGGAGGTGTTGTAATAGAAGTTGCAAAGCTTATTTGCATATTTCAAAAGAATCGACTGAAAATATTAAATTTTGTAATTTAGTTCATAATCATAAAATGACAGAAAGTCGCGATTTACTAAGACAATCATTGTCAGTTGGTGCCAAACGAAAGGCAACGGAAAATCTTTTTGAAAAGCCGGATATAATTGTTTCTAATTGTGTTCAAAAAATCCATAAAGAGTTAAATGTTAACGATATTAAAAAAGTAAAATTAAATTGCTATCGTGCTCGTAGAAAACTGTTACCAACTTACCCAACAAATATTTTTGATACGCAAAAAAAAATATCAGAGCTAAATTTAAATACGGTATTTGATGAAGATTTTCTTCTTTTAAATGACCTTAAGTCAAACATGGTTATTTTTGGGACCAATTCAAATTTAGAATATTTATGTAAAGCTGAAACATTATATGCAGATGGGACGTTTGATTATTGTCCGCGTTTTTTTAAACAACTTTTTACTATACATGGTTTTTTTAATGGTCATTATATTCCTTTAATTTACTGTTTATTAAAAGATAAATGCCAAAAAACATACACGGAATGTTTTTCTGTTATTTACAATATTTGTAAAGAAAGAGGCTTTTCTCTAAATCCTAAAGAATTTGTTTTAGATTTTGAAAAAGCCATTCACAATGGTGTGCGGGCAATTTGGCCTAATTGTAGAATTATAGGTTGTAGGTTTCATTTGTCTCAGTCTTGGTACAAAAAAATCCAAGAATTAGGCCTTGTCAGCGATTATAAAAATAGAGATTCAGAAGTTGGTATTTGGCTCCGTGTATGTTTCGGTTTAATGTTTTTAGATTCTGCAGAAGTAAAATATTGTTTTAATGATTTACTTAGAATAATTCCTTTAAATGACAATTTAATAAATTTTGCTTTTTACTTGACAAATAATTACATTGCTGATCAAGCATTATTTTCACCAACAATGTGGGCAGAAAAAACCGCGGATTTAACTCGAACAACGAATGCTTGCGAATCTTTTCATTCGGATTATAACAACTCATTTTACCATCCTCATCCTCCAATTTTCCAAACTGTTGAAATTCTTCTTCGATTTCAAATTAAATCTAATTTTAAATGTAACAGCATTGATTTGCCTTATAAATTTCAAAACTCTTATTCAAAAAAGAAATATGAAAGAGTTAAAAGCAAAATTAATGATTATAATTTACATAAATTATCTCGATTTGAATTTGTTAAGTCTGTATCTTCATACTATCGCGTATCTTAAAATATCCACTTCAAAAAAGGCTTAAAGTTAAATTTTCTATGATTTATAATTAATAATTTTTATACCTTTCATAATTACATCGGCCCTTTTTAGGGCCACCAAACGAATTAAACGATGGAGTATATATTGTTGAAACACATGTAACATTGATAATAAATGTTTAAAAGCAGGGCGTAAACAGAAAAAATTTAGGGCTGGGGGGGGGGTGAAATTTCGAAATAGGTTTTAAAAATAATTGTATGTTAAATGACCTTTTTAACAATAGATTTTTCATTGGGGGACCCCCTACTCCCTCTGTGTACGCGCCTAAAAAAAACCTTTTATTAACCTCTTTGCTTGGTTCATATAGATATATATCCAATTTCAAATGTATATATACATAATACATATATATAAAATAATAGTAATTATTATTAGTATTATGTAATAATAATTAATAATTATTATTATTATCATTATGACTATAATATGTTAATGATTCTTTTATTTCAGTTTCTTATTATATTATTTGCGCACACTGAATGATGATAAAACAAACAGACGTGTTCTAATTAACGTCACATTAAATTCTGACAGTGCAAATCAAAAATATTTGATTGCAGTAAAATAATAAGAATTGAAAATAAATGTAATTCATTAAATACATATTACATATATTAGGGTAGTCATTAAGAATTAAATTGAGCCGCCGCGTGCAGAAACCGCCTCTGTGCTCAAAGTATTGGAAAAATCATTACATTAGCCTTAGATCATAAAAATGATTTTACCAAACAACCCATTTTTTTAAAAAATGTTAATATACTGTTAAAAATGTTGTGTGTTTGTGTAACAATCGGTCCTTGTTAAGTTATTAATACTTAATTAGTCATCACAGCTAAATATTAGCTAAGGCAGCTAATACATTTGCTACGTCAGCTGAAAGTTGGCTGTGGTAGCTAACAGCTAAACCTTTTTAGCTATAGCATCTACAATTATTAGGAACCACAGCTAACTCATTTTTTCCGTGATAACTAGCCTCGATATTGAATAATTTATTAATATTATTAACTGTTAAAGCTGCTCAAACCTGTTAACACAAATGCTCTCTCCTGATTTCAATGTTGAAATTTCTAGTTTTTTAAAGATAAAATAAATTAATGATTGTTGATTTGTTGGGAATAATAGAGTGGCACAAGTGGTGAAACTTTAATTGTATTGATGGTTCAACCATGAATGATGATTTTTTAAAAAAAAATGAGCCAGTATCATTTTGACACATGACTTAATTTTAGATTGTTATAATGTACAGAATGGAAATGTTATTTTGTACAACTGCTAAATGATATTTTGTACAATTTTGAATAATGAATTTGTTATTTTGTACAATTTTTTAAAAAAGCTAAAATATTGTACTCCAAATGTTTTATTGCTTTTTTAAAAAATTGTACAAAATAACAAATTCATTTTTCAAAACTGTACAAAATAACATTTAGCAGTTGTACAAAATAACATTTCCATTCTGTACAATATAACAATCTAAAATTAAGTCATGTGTCAAAATGATACTGGCTCAAAAAAATTAATTTTCATATAAAGATTTTTTAAATTGAGAGAACAAGAAAAAAAGACACATTTACAGATTAATAAAACTTATCATTTAAAATACCGGTAATTACTTCTAAAAAGATAGAAATCCAATTACTAAAATTTATTTTGGAAGGATTAATTTATGTTTTGCACTTAATTAAAGTACTTAATAATATAAAATAACATGTAAAATATAATATTTCATTTCCGATGTCATTTCTGATATAATTTCTGATGTCACTTCGGATGTCCGATTTTTCAACTTAATTACTTTAAATAAGTGCAAATCACAAATTAAGCCTTTAAAAATAAATGTCAATTGGATTTTTATCTTTTTAAAAGTAATTACCGGTATTTTAAATTATTATTTTTATTGTCTGTCAATGACATTTTTCATATAAAACTTAATTATTTTTTTAAAATCTTCGTTCATTTTGTTGAGCCAGTATCGTTTTGACACATGACTTAATTTGAAGATTGTTATATTGTGCAGAATGGAAATGTTATTTTGTACAACTGCTGAATGTTATTTTGTACAATTTTGGAAAATGAATTTGTTATTTTGTACAATTTTCTAAAAAAGCTAAAAACCTTTGGGATTACAATGAAGTTCATTTTTTAATAATTGTACAAAATAACAAATTCATTTTTCAAAATTGTACAAAATAACATTTAGCAGTTGTACAAAATAACATTTCCAATCTAAACAATATAACAATCTTAAATTAAGTCATGTGTCAAAATGATACTGGCTCATTTTGTTATCTCAAAACATGCAATAATATTTTCGCCTAGTATTATTTTTTTAAAAATAATTAATTGTAGTTAAAGGGCTCGTCCCGTTTATTTGTAAAATAAAATAAAATAAAAGTTTGAATTTATGGAACGAGTAATTTATGGAATACATTCATAAATTTGAGCCAGTATCATTTTGACAATTGAGCCAGTATCATTTTGACACATGACTTAAATTGAAGATTGTTATATTGTCCAGAATGGAAATGTTATTTTGTACAACTGCTAAATGTTATTTTGTACAATTTTGAAAAATGAATTTGTTATTTTGTACAATTTTTTAAAAAAGCTAAAAAATTTTGGGATTACAATTAAGTCCATTTTTTAAATAATTGTACAAAATAACAAATTCATTTTTCAAAATTGTACAAAATAACATTTAGCAGTTGTATAAAATAACATTTCCATTCTGGACAATATAACAATCTTCAATTTAAGTCATGTGTCAAAATGATACTGGCTCAATTGTCAAAATGATACTGGCTCAAATTTATGAATGTATTCCATAAATTACTCGTTCCATAAATTCAAACTTTTATTTTATTTTATTTTACAAATAAACGGGACGAGCCCTTTAACTACAATTAATTATTTTTAAAAAAATAATACTAGGCGAAAATATTATTGCATGTTTTGAGATAACAAAATGAGCCAGTATCATTTTGACACATGACTTAATTTAAGATTGTTATATTGTTTAGATTGGAAATGTTATTTTGTACAACTGCTAAATGTTATTTTGTACAATTTTGAAAAATGAATTTGTTATTTTGTACAATTATTTAAAAAATGGACTTAATTGTAATCCCAAAATTTTTTAGCTTTTTTAAAAAATTGTACAAAATAACAAATTCATTTTTCAAAATTGTACAAAATAACATTTAGCAGTTGTACAAAATAACATTTCCATTCTGTACAATATAACAATCTTCAAATTAAGTCATGTGTCAAAATGATACTGGCTCATAAATTTAGGAAGATCTAATCTAAGTTAACAGCTCTTGACAATAGCATCGAAGGTGGGTCTGGTCAGAGCTTTGAAGGACCCAGTCCTAAACGGTAGAGTGGTGGGGGTACATCCATTTCCCCTTCGGCGTCCAAATGATAATCGCCCGATTTGATAAATGTCCACAATAAAAATAGTCCACAATACTCTGTAATTCTTTGAGGTAACTTTGTGTGAATTTATCGCTGATACGCGTAGTGTTATCCTCTCGTAGACAATGTTTGTCAGTCATGTTTGTTTAATCAAATCTTTGCGGTTGTATTATATAAATACAGTCGAACCTCGATAACTGAGACTTGTCTAACTGAGAAACCTCTATAAGTGAGAGTAATTTTCAGGTCCCGTCATTTTTACATGTAAAACCCTGTGTAAGTGAGAATCTGTAAGTGAGAATCATTTTTTCTGGATTAGACCTCTATAAGTGAGAGAAACGCCTCTCGGGACTCTATAACTGAGAATTATTTTCTTAATGAAACCTCTATAATTGAGAAAAGAGCCTTTCAAACCTCTATAACTGAGAATCTTTTCTATATTATAATTTTCTGAAGGTCAATATGAAAATAAGCAGTAATTAAAATTTGAATAGACGTATAATAACAAAGGGTTTTCTTCAAAATACAATTATACCTATCACACAAAATGAAATTTAGTTTGCGAATCACATAGATTATTTCTAATATTCAAAATGTCAAAGAGTAAACTCAAATCTTTTTCATTAAGTGAAAAACTAAAAATTATAAAAGAGATTGAAAGTGGAAAGAAACGAAGTGTAATAGAAAGTGAATTTAGTCTATCAACTGACACTTTTTATCGAATATTAAAAGAAAAAGACTCTATAAAATCGCAGTGTTTTGAAGGTCGTGGAAATATGAAAAGAAAACGGTTAGTTGAATTTCATGATATGGAAAATTGCCTTGTGGAGTGGATTAAACAAACTTTAGATAAAAATATCCCTTTGGATGGATCATTGTTGAAAGGAAAGGCTCTAGATTTTGCCAAAAAACTAGGAGTTCAGGAATTTAGAGCAAGTAAAACTGAAAAACAAACATTAATAACAGACTTTTTTCATAAAGCTTAAAGCAATAAGAATTTTTATTAAATTTGTGAAATAAATGATTAAAAGAAATTTTTTATCACGTAAAAGTAAAACTTTAATTAACAAAACCCTTAAAAAGCCTCTATCATAGTGCAATAACCTCAGTAAGTTAGAAAATCCGCTATTCGATCTTCGTAAGTGAAAACCTGTCTTACTGAGAAACCTCTATAAGTGAGAAAAAATTTTCGGTCCCTTGGATTCTCAGTAATCGAGGTTCGACTGTATATAGTTATTATTGTTATTATGTCAACACCCAAAGATTTGCATACTATCTTATTTTTATATTGTAATTAAATATTAAATTTATATTAGCGCCTGGCGCGAAAGGGCAATTTATATTTTATTTGTAAGCCCGTAAACTGCAGAAATAAATAAATAAATAAAAAACTTAAATTCTTATAAATTCTCTATTAGAATTTTGGTCGGTTATATTCCCGGTTATATTCTCGTTCTCATTACCGTTCTCCAGGTAATATTACTTCTTCGGAACTCTAATCTCTTCGTAGAAAAGAAACATGTAGAAAAATTTGTTATTGCACAAAGTTTGGCAACACAGAGATTTTTTCCGGACAAATTAAGATTAATAAGACGGATTAAGACGGATTAAGAAAGAAAAAATAGTGAAATATATGGTAAATGTTTGGCTTGCCGTGGAATAAGGTAGATAAGTCAGGGGACTGCTGGATAAAAACATTGCCGAGAATTTTATTCGAAAAAAGAAAAATAGAAACTTCTTGGAATTTTTAAAATAAGAGGAAGAATGAAAAAGATAAAAAAGAAAAAAAACCCTGCTTTTCTCTGCCAGGGAAAACTTTTCGAATGCAACCTGACTTATAAATAACACAAGTTCTTTGACGTTTGTTGCATAAAACTCTAATAGAATCGTTCTTGAAAGTATGATTATGATTTTCTCAAGGTTTGGGAAATTAGGAATTTGGAAAAAATTAATATAATATAAAACATACATATTCGTGGATGAAAAAATGAATTTGAAGTTTGATTTTTGTATGTAGCTTGCGCCACCTGTGCCTGTAGACGTGAAGCTCCTGTCTAGCGAGATTTTGAACAAAAACTCTGTAAATGTCAAAACGGGGGATCAATTTTATGCTAGTAGAAGAATCTCTTCGTTGAAAAGAAATATGTAGAAAAATTCGTTATTGCACAAAGTTTGGCAACACAGAGATTTTTTTCCGGACAAATCTCTTGATTAAAAAAGAAAAAATTGTGAAATATGTGGCAAATGTTTGGCTTGCCGTGGAATAAGGTTGATAAGTCAGGGGACTGCTGGATAAAAACATTGCCGAGAATTTTATTCGAAAAAAGAGAAATAGAAACTTGTTGGAATTTTACAAATAAGAGGAAGACTGAAAAAGATAAAAAAGAAAAAAAACCTGCTTTTCTCTGTCAGGGAAAACTTTTCGAATGCAACCTGACTTATAAATAACACAAGTTCTTTGACGTTTGTTGCATAAAACTCTAATAGTAAAATCGTTCTTGAAAGTATGATTATGATTTTCTCAAGGTTTGGGAAATTAGGAATTTGGAAAAAATTTATTTAATAGGAATAGACATTTTATGTTATGTTAATGTTTATGTTGCAGACGATACAAAAAATCTGTGAATGTCGTAACCGGAGATAAATTTGATGCTTGTGGGATCATCTGTTCTTATAAAAGAAACATTGAAAAATTTCCTTATCTCAAAAACTTTGGCAATAAAAATATTTTTTCCATATAAGTGTCTCGATTTACAAAACACTGGACACTTTTCAATATGATGATTATTTTTTTGTCAAATTTTGGGGAATGAGGAATTTAGGAAAAATTAATTTTTCACGAATAGACATTTTCATGAGTGGAAAAATTATTTCAAATTTGTCATTGAAACTGACAGATTCTAGCAGACGGGTCAGAAAATGTGTCAATGTCAATATTTAATCAAGTCAGAGTATAGTGCTTGATAAAAACATTGCCCACAATTTGATTGAAAAATAAAAAGATTGAAGAAACTTGCTGGAATTTTATGAATTAGGGGTAATAGTGGAATTATTAATCAAGAAAGACTCCTGTTTTTCTCAGTGTGTGAAAACTTTTCGAAGAAAACGAGACATAGATATAAAAACACTACAAATTCACACGAATGTTGCCGTTTGTTTTATAAAACACTAGACATTTTTATGCAGGAAAATTACTTTTTTGCCAAACTTCGCAGGGAATGGGGAATTTGGGAAACACAATTTCACCATGAGCGAGAAAATTATCTCCACGTTCGACATCAAAACTGACAGATTGTAAACAGAGTGCGGAGTCCATCTTGTCATAGCCCGAGCGGAATCCATGGTAACGGTGACGCTACTTCCGGCCTGCCATATGATCAGGTGACGTGGGACGGCCATCTTCTACAGAAAATCTGTCAATGTCAAAACGGGGGATCATTTTGACGCTCGTAGGAACACCGGTTCGAGTAAAACAAAGGTTTAAAAAATTCCTTATCTCAAATACTATGGTCAGCCAGAGCCCTTTTTTCAAAAAAGTGTCTGGGTTTTTTTAAAAAAATTTATAAGTCCAAATTTTCGAGTAGCGGAGGGGAAAGTATTTGAAGACCACTGCAAATTTTCTCCTTCCAACAGCCTTAACTGAATTAATTTCATATTTTTAAAGGCACCTTTCGGTAAATCTTTTTATTTTTTTAAATTTTTTTTATTGTTAGACATATTTTTTATTTTTCTTTGTAGTTTTTGTAAGTTTTACGTAATTTTAAATTGATTATTAATTTCATTATTTCAGCTGTCAACAACTGTCATTTCACGGTAGTAGTAGTAAACCATAGAGAAATCGACAAAGAGTTTAATGTTTTAACGTTGGCACTAATGCTGGTATTGCGCCTTGCATTTTCCGGCCATGACCTGGTAGTTGGTATACACTAGAGTATACACCTGTGAACAAAGTATAGTCTGGCGTTTGCGCGCCACCCTACCCGGGGAAGACGATCGATATAGCGCTTAGTTCACTCAAGTATGATTTATGCGTAGAATATTACAATCGCGTGTTAGCTCAGTTGGACAAAGCGAAGAGATTTTCTGTAGTCTCAAGGAACTGAGTTCGAGTACTCGTGGGTGAAAATTTTTTTCAAATTAAAAAAATTTTCTCTTCTTAAACGAGTTCCGTAATTCTTATTCTAAATTTCAGACGTCTTCTTGAAATTCATTATAAGTCTTCTAGAAAAACTCTAAGGTATATGTCAAAGAATTGATAATAAGAACTCCCGAAAAATTCTCGTGTCCTAAGTTCCTGTACTAATTCAAGAATTATTCTACAACTAATTTTTTCCGTGTATGTTAAAAGTAATATGATCGTTTGTAAATTAGAATTGAATGTTAGAACGTTTAAGAAATCTGAAAACATGAGCAACGATTCTAGGAGAAGGGTTAGTAAGGAACTGAGTACTGCAAAATGGAGGTGGACATTTTAAAGCTCTTGAAAGAGCTTTTATCAGTTCTGGTCGATTAACATCAAACCTGGGGCAGCAGCAGAGGACATGATCTAGATCTTCCTCGATATTGGGACAAACGGGGCAGTCTCCTGAAGAAATGTAATTTTTTCTGAATAAGCTAGCATTTAAATTGTAATGATTAATTCTTGCTCGACAAATAGATACAATCCAACTCCTGCGAGCTAAAAATTCATGGAACCATGGTCTTTTTCTAGGTTTGTAAAAAAGTTGAGTATAATGTGTACCTTTATTTTTACCTATGTGTGTAAAGTGTGTATTGCAACTTGTATTTAATTCTTTACGCGCTAAGCTGAAAAAATCAGCACAATTGAGTGGTATGTTTAGAAATTCAGGATTATCAGTTGCGTCCCTAGCAGCCTTATCCGCCGCTTCATTGCCTTTAATTCCGGAGTGCCCAGGAACCCAGACAAGGGTTGTTGCTCGATTTAAATTAAATAAAATTCTCAGGCGATTCCTTATAGCAAAAATAATGTAAGATTTAGTTTTGGAAATATTTTTGGAAACTAAGTTTTTAAGGACACTAAGTGAATCTGAAAAAATAACTGTATTAATGAGGTTATTATTAATAATATAATCCAAGGTGAATAAAATAGCAAAGGCTTCTACTGAAAAGATAGATGCAAAGTTTGAAATTTTAAATTTAGAATATATGTTTAATGAAGGGCAGACAAATGCGCAACCCGCCAAGTTGTCTGCCTCAGACTTAGAACCATCAGTAAAGAAAAAAGTGTGATTAGGGAAGGTGTTATTTGTAAGATCTTTGAATAAGATAGAAGGATTCAATGAGGATTGAAGTGATTTACCCATATCAAAAATAATATGGGGGGTGAATAAATGATCCTCGTAGAGGAATTCGAAATAAGGGTCGAGATCCCTATTTCTTATAAGTTCGCTGTAAATCCTCGTTTTTTCGTAAGCAATTAAGAGTGGATAGTTATATTTTGTATTAGATTTGCAAGTGAGATGAGAGAGTTCTGAAAGTCTTTCCGGCAAAGAGTGTGCAGAGATTGAAAAAATTTTATATAAGTATTTTTTTGCTAAGTAATTAAATCTTGATCTAAAGGGGGGTTCACAACATTCTGCTAAAATTACGTTAATAGGGGTGCTCTTTTTATAGTCTACGGCTAGTCTCAGAGCTTGATTGCGAATTTTTTCTAATCGGCAAAAGTTTTTGTGAGATTTGAAATTGTAGGCCAATGAGCCATAGTCTACACGACTTCTAAATAAGGAATCATAAATTTGAAGGAGCACTTTGGGGTCAGCTCCCCAATATGTGCCTCTAAGAACTCTAAAAATATTTAAGATTTTACTGCTTTTATCACATAAGTAATTAAAATGATTGTCAGAGGAACCGGAATAATGGAATTGTATACCAAGATATGTTGCTGAAGTTGACGGTTTAATTATGTTTCCGTTCAAAGATAAGGTAAGAGTGGGATCATCTAAGTCATATGTTTTATTACTAAAAATAATAAGTTTAGTTTTCACCGGACAGACCTCCAGGCCCCTCTCAGCTAGGTAAACAGAGAGAGTATTAAGAGAATTTTGGAGGGAATCAATTATTTGATTTATGTTAGGAGATCGGCATGTGACGGAAAAGTCATCCGCAAACTCGTTCATTTTGCAATCAGGGGGGATTTTTGAGTGGAGCTTTCTAGTGTAAATGGCAAAATTTAGCGGGCTAAGGATGCAACCCTGCGGAAGGCCTGTAGTACTATTTCTTGGACCAATTATTTCACCATTAATTTTAAAAAATATATTTTTGCATTTAGTGGAGTTATAAATAAACCGTGTTATTGTTTCGGGAATACCTATCTCCCGGAGGTCATTAGCAAGAATATTCGGGATAACACTAGGGAAGGCACCTTTCAGATTGAGGAAGAGAGCTCCAGTAAATTCGCTGCTAGCTAGTCCCGTCCAAATCTCAGTGGACAGTAGGGCCAGACCATCAGCGCAGGATCTACCCTTTCTAAATCCGAATTGGCTAGGGCTAAGTATTTTATTACATTCAATGAACCAAGTTAATCTATTGTAAATAAGTTTTTCGGTAATTTTGAAGAGACATGAAGCTAGAGAAATAGGACGAAATTTATCAGGGGAGGACTTTGGGAGAAAAAAGATAAGGAAGTTGTTCCAGGAAGGAGGGAAGACACCGTTGGAAATAATTCTATTAAAAATTGATAAAAGGGTTGTTAAAGCTATTTCTGGAAAGTGTTGGATAATGTTAAAGTCAATTTTATCTAGACCCGGTGATGATTTAGTTTTGCATGTGTGAATAACTATTGTGAGTTCTGATAAAGAAAAAGGTGCGTCTAAAAACCGATTTTGTTTGAAGTTATTAGGAAAGTTATCATGAAAAACTGTTGGGGGACAAAGTTCATTTGCTAGAGAGTGGAGTTTTTCTATGACCGATGTATCTGCAGAGCAAGAAGCATTGGCGGGTTGAGTAAATGTGTTTTTAAAACGTTTAATTGTGGACCACATTTTTGTGATTGGGGTGTCTATCTAGGGAATCGCAAAATTTTCTAAAAGATTGACGCTTGGCTTCGTTAACTGTGCGTCTAACTATAGCTTTCTGTCTTTTCAATTCGATAAAATTTGTGTAATTGGATGTTGTTTTATAACTTGTTAGTGCTATTTTTCTGTTTTTAATCGCTTCTTCACATTTATCGTCCCACCATGGGGCTGGAACAAATGGTTTTTTGGATTGGTTAGAATTTCTGTTTGTGTTTGCATTATGTTTTGGTTTCGGTTGTGGACATGAACTATTAATTGAGATATCGACAAGTTCTACAAAGCGACCATAGTCAGAGACTGCATCCGCCGTATTTAAAAGCTCGGGATTGGCTTCTATAGATGTTTTTAATGCAGCGGTAAAAGAGAGCCAGTTCATTTTTCTCAGGTTGTATTTATGGGACAAAAAGGTAGAAATAGGTATCGATATACCAAATGAGGAGAAGATAGGATAATGGTCACTGCCTAATTTATCGTTATGAACTGACCACGAAGAGCCGATGTAAATATTCTGTGAGACAAAGGTTAGATCTATTGCTGAATAAGGGTTAGGTGGTGTGCCAACACGGGTAGGAGAACCATTGTTTAAAAGTATCAATTCAGATACTTCAAGCCCCTTGTAAAGATTTTGACCATTGGGGCAAGTGTCTGAACTGCCCCAGAGTGTGCCATGACTATTAAAGTCACCACCCACAAATACAGAATCAAAACCTGAGTTTTCAATCGAATTAAAGAAATGTTTCCAGTCATTAACAGGGGTCAGTTTACCAGGAACTCTATAAACAGAGACTATTAAAAGTTTACCGAGAGAAGAGTTAATTGAAACCGCGAGTGTCTCAAGTTCGTCCTCCCGATTGAAAACTGTTTGAATTTTTGAAAAGGTTATATTCTTTCGAATGGCAATCATAAGACCACCACCCTTGTTCACTATTCTATCTTGTCTAATTAAATTAAATTCTTGGTGGGTAAGTAAATTTAAGTTTTTGTTAGGTTTTAAAAAAGTTTCGCAAAGAAGGATTATATCTACTTTTTTTGATAGTTTTTGGACATCGTGGGTCTTTTTGGAGACACCACGACAGTTCCACTGCAGTAAATTTAATTCACAGAGATTAGCCATTATTAGGGGTTATAGCGGGAATGAGCAAAAGGCGAAGATTTTCTGTAATTTGTGAGAGGTGGTCTTGATTACGTTTCCCGATTTCAGGAGAAGAGTTGGAAGAGATTTTTGTGACCTGGTTATTAAGCCAGGAAAGGAAGGAAGTTATTGGATCGTTATTTAAGGATTCTGAGGTTAAAGGAGTTGGTGTTTGGCGAGATGGAGAAGATAAAGCGCAACCATTAGGGAGGCTATAATTATCTCTACCATTGTTCCATTGCGTTGCAAAGAAGTTGTTGTGTGCTGATCTTTTGCGAGGTTGTTTCGCTTCTGATTGAAAAGAATAAGATGAAGGTGTATTGAGTGTCGATGCTTTCGAAATTTTCGAATTTTGAGATGTGTGAGTGATTTCTGAAAAAGAGCGATCAGAGTAGAGATGTCTAGGTGGTGAACTGCAAATGGCGTCAGCCGTTGGAGCTGGCGTGTTTCCCAACTCTGGGAAGTTTGAAAAGTTGAATTTGTTCTGATTTTGGTTTTTTGGGGGTCGAATAATAGTTTTAGCTTCGTTGAAGGACACCTTGTTGGCAGTTGCATAGGTTCTAATTTCTTTTTGAAAAATGAATTTTGGACATTCTCGAGACGTTACCAAATGAGAGCCTGAGCAGCTAGTGCACTTTGGAGGATCTGATTTTTTGGGACAAGGGTTTGTTGTGTCATGAGCTACATTCTCTCCACAAAACTTGCAACGCTGTTTGGAGCGGCAATGCTTGGCAATATGCCCAAATCTCAAGCATTTTAAACACATACGCGGGTCCGGAATGTATGGACGAATAGGGCTAGAACCCTTGAAAATTGCCACTCTTTGTGGAAGCATTGTACCTGAAAATGTTAAAAGAACAGTTGATAAGGGAACGTACTTGACAGCTTTGGTGCTGTCATCAACGGTTCTCCTGTTTAATCTGCGAACTTGTAAAATCTTAATTTTTCTGACGTGTGGGCCAACGATTTCAGCATTTGCTAAAATTTCATCGTCTGTGATGTCCACAGGAACATTATTCATAATGCCCTGACACGAGACGAAACTTGCTGGAATTAATACAATTAAGCCTTTTGATTTTAATATCGAATCATTTACAAGTTTATTCGCGGCTTTGCCTGAATTTAAAATAACCCTTACTTTACCTCTGCCACTTTGGTGGATATCAATGATACTACCTGGAAAAGAAGAATGAATCAAACGCCCTACTGACATATGATTTAAATCTTTTCTGAAATCCTCAGATTTAGGGTCACGCTGAATAAACACTGTACAACTTCCTTTTAATTGATCATCGTACTGAGTAGAGCCTGTAACACTCTCCTTGTTTGTTTGTTTTGTTCCGGATTTTGAGGTTAAGTTTGTGTCGTTTGTGTGTTGTTTGTTTAAGTGATGTGTGTTGTTTTCTTGTGTGTTTTGCAAGTTCTGTTCAAGTGACTGCTGCTGCTCATGACAGGGTCTCTTTGGGTTAGGACTTGCGTTTTGTTCAGCTAAAGTTTGTTCGTGGAGGAATAGCAGATTATTTGCCGCATCCTCAAATTCCATTTGGGAATTGGGAGAAAGAGGATTTCCCTCATCCTCCTCCATGTCGGAACTCATTTTCGTTGAGTCGGAGGTTAGTTCTCCATTTAATAAGCGTTTGTGCCAAGACAGATTATAAATAAATTAAACCGGGAAACGTAAACAAAATACTAAAGTCTATGACAAGATGGCTGCGCCGGCCGCCGATAAGCGCGAGGGTGATGCTCGATGTCGATTTGGTTGAGAAATCTAAACGTGCTAAAAGCACGGACACTGCCAGGAACCTCCGATGCTATTACACCGTCACTGGACCAAAATTTAGTAAAAAACGTGTGCTCATAAGAGGAAAAGACTCTAAAACGTAAACCGCTGTATATGCACGATGCGCTCGGTAACACCGCTTGCAAGGAACTCTCAATCACAATCGACAAAGATAGTAAAAAATTAACCTATTGCGCATGAGCATACGTATGGAGGCAAGCAGGCAACTAGGTCAAAGATATTATACACCTAGATGCGGCCATAGATTTAGTTCCGTAAGATAAATATAGTTGTCGCCACTAGAAAATAATCTTACGCGCCCCTCCCTTACCCGTCTACCCGCTGAAGGGACCCACGAGTTCGTTTTGTAAGCAGCTTGCAGAACACTTTACCATAAGCGTCACTTATGCTTAAGTGGTAAAATGTCTGTAGATAATGTAGTTTTCTAAAGGACCTATAAATCTGTTTTTCATTAAATTGATTCTACACAGTTAAATTCTACACGTTAGATTCTACATATTAAAATTCTACAATACGATTTTTTGTAAAATATAATAAATCCAACTTCTAGAATTTAGAATTCTACACATTAAAATTCTCAAAGGCGATTTTTTATAATACATAAATACTATATTCTACTTAGTTAAATTCTACAATTTAAAAAAAAATTAATAACCTTTAGTATTAAAAAAATCCTCGAAAAAATCGTATTCCTTGCTTTAGACAAAAGAATTAAAAAAAATTTAATATCGTGTAGAATTGAACTGTACAGTTTATATGTGTAGAATTCTACATTCTAGAACTTGGATTTAATACATATGTCATTACTGTTTTACAAAAAATCGTATTGTAGAATTTTACTGTGTAAAATTTAACCTGTAGAATTTATCAGTATTGTTTAGTGTAGAATTTGAACCGCGCCATTTTTTCTTACATCCCCCTTGTAAAAGAAATTAATTTATATTGAATTATTAATCATTCTAATTGTTATGAACCGTAAAGGTAATTGAGGAGCACTTTTTCAAAAAGTTGTTATATCTATTTTCTAAAATAGTAGAGATAAACACAAGTTTAACATATTAAAAACCTTACAAATCGATCTGTCACTATATTGAATTTAAAATTTTCATGTTTTTTTATAGTAATAATAACAAAACCCTTCAAATTTCCTATAATTATCGTAAAATTTAATTAACAGCAAAATGTCTTATGTCCAAAAAACATTCTAATTTTAATAATTTCGTATAGTTCTTCTACTTCATAATTAACTCTGGGGGTTAGGTGCAAAACTGCATTAATTTGTTTAATTTTCTCGAAATAAAAAAATGGGGATTTATGAACTTTTGAAAAAGTGCCCCACAATTTTAAATGAATTGTAGCAATTGAACGATTAAAAACAGCTGAATACTATTATTAGAAATAATTTTAAAATCAATTGTGATGGATCGTTTTTACACGATTAACACGGAGAAAAAAGATTAGCTGCCTTAGCTAACCTTAATTGTTATTATATGGTTAGCTAAAATGTTAGCTAAAAATTATCAATCCATATTGTATGTAGCTAACTCATTTTTCTCCATAAAGAAAGGCAATTTAAAACAATAGAGATATTAAGGGGTTACATGGGTTTTAAAGACCAAAAAAAGCACTTTTTTAATAATTTTTTTTTATGTAATGAACGATTTAAGTTATTGAGCCCTTTTACTACATACAAGTACAATATTTAAAGAACAAATTTTATAAATTTCATTAAAAAATTATAAAAATTGAGCCATCGAGGACTGACGTTTTAACACATAACTGAGAAAAAAATGTTTTTGCGGTGGCATGATAATTCCATATAGCTTCATCCGAAATAAAAAAACGAACGATTTTCTGTTAGAAGGTGAGTCTGGCTAGTGCCTGAACGAAAGATTTAAAAATTGTTTGATTTTTGAATTTTTGGCAGAGTTTTATGCAAAAACTACCTTTTTTTACAAACTTTTTGACTACATATATCTTTATAAAATTGGTTGTGATAAAAAGGAAAAAAAATCCTTCGTTCAGTCACAAGCCAATGCTATTGACAAGAAGTGTACCAAATTTCAAGAAAATCCGTGCATTAGTTTTCAAGAAATCGTGTCCACTGTCTTCAAATATCGAGTTTTGAGAAAAAAGCAATTAAAGTTGAAGGTTCAAAAAGTTCTCGAAAAAGTTGGATTTTTCAGGATATTGGCAGATTTTTTGTTATCCATGAAAAATAATCAATTGATACTTGCTAATTGGAAATATAAAATTATAAATTTCTAAATTTAAAGTGATAGGCAAGATGTTTTTCGATTTTAAACCATTGAGTGCCAGTCAAATATAATGAGAGAAAATTCCAAATTCTCTTTCTTTCTCTCTTTCTCACCTAGAGTTTTAATCAGATAAACTTGAAACTTGGGGAAAATATTCTTGACATGTTATACTATTAAATAAAATATTTCTTTAAAGACATATTTTTTGAAGCTTTAAAAGCCATGTAACCCCTTTTAATCGTTTCAAATACTTAGTGTTAATCGATTTCTTCTACAATGGATATTAATACCCATATTATAGAAAAAAAGTTGAAGAATCCAATATTTTTAAATAATTTTTTTTTTTTAGAGTTTCAAACTATATATGTAATAAGACTAAACGCGATAATAGTTGATAACAATTTATTACAATTTTCCATTTTAAAAAATTTTCCGACTATTAAAGAGATATACAAAAGCATATTCTCTTTATACCTGAAAGAAAAAAGCATGTTTATTCCTAACGGTCGCCTATTATATTCCTTCAAATTTGGAGGCTCATTGTCCGCAGTGGTATCTAGCAAAAACAATGTTTAAAATTGAAACGAGGGATTTAAATTTGACGATTTTTCAGTAATATTAATTCTCAGTTTCAATTTCTCATATTTTGAGCTTAAACACTGTTTTTTCCTGAGTTATGTATATCCGACTACTCTTCGTTTAAATAACAAGTTTGTCTTTAACAGCCTAAAATAATAATATGTTAACAATTCCAATTTTTCAAAAAAAATTTTGTGCGCCCGGGGGTTATTTTGTGCACGCGAGGTTTTTAATGAATAAAATCATTATTTTGAGTTGTTTAAGTTTGCTACTTGGTATAAATATTTTCTGATATCTAGACTACAGAGAGTACTAAATGAAATTACTTAAGTAATTCTTTATCAGAAATCAGAAAAAAAATCGTAACGTCGTAAAAATCAAGCTTAAAATTTTCAAAGTTCTAAAAATTCTGTTCAGAACTCGGAACTTTAAAAGTGTTTCTAAAAGTAAATAATACTTGTTGATGGTGTATACATGATTCGCTAACTTTTTACTGTATATTTTAAGAAAAAAAGTGCCAATAACTGAAAAACCAGGATTTGTTGGGTTATTTTGTTCATTCTTGAAAATTAAATTTTTTTCAAAAATTTGTTTTCTAGTTAGTAAAAAAAACTCTAGTGTTTCGTTTTGAAACATTTTTTTATTAGTTTTGTTACAAAAGGTGAGAAATAAGCATTAAATTTCAATTTTACACGCGGTGCCATAAAAAACCCAAAAAAAATGATATTAATAATTACATGCTTCTCAAGTTAATTTTGATACTTTTTCTCTTAAAATAACTTAAGGAGAATAGTCGAAGTAATATTAAGTAAGATTGTCTTCAGAAAATAACTTTTTTTTTAAATCTACATTTTTGTGAAATTTTAGTGTTTTATTTTCAAATTAGTTAAATAATTCCTACAAAAGAAAAATATTTCTAGCTTTGGTTTTCTTTACTGTACTCTAGAATATTTAAAGACTATAATGCGTTTATATAACTTTATTATAGAAAGGAAGGATGTCCATACAACATAACTGAATATTAACATTTTTTTTCAAATTCTGAATTTTAATAAAGCATAGAGTGGTAAAAGAGTATGACGGTATATAGTTTATCCAAATACCCATATTTTTCTCTTTAATAAAATGTTTTCTATAGGGTAAGTCCGGGGGAGATGGCCATACTTTCTATAAAGGTCCATAAAAATAAAAAAAACAACATCTATATATTGATGTTTATTGTTAATTAAACATTGATTATTTAACTTTAAAACAACCATAAATAATATAAAATATTTTAATGTTAACAATCATAAAATTAATGTTTTGTAAAAAGTGACATTCAGGGAGAGATGGCCAATCGTAGTGTGAGATGGCCATAGGTGTAAGGGAGAGTTGGCCACACCTATTATTTAAGTAAATAAATATAATTAATATATCATTTTGAGTAGTAGAGCTATGCCGGTTCTGGCTCACTTATATACCTGAAACCTGCAGGAATCTGTTTTACCGGCCGCGAGTAGAAATCTGTTTTACCATGTAGGAATCTGTTTTACCCTAGTTACCGACCAGATGGCGCTGTGTGGGGGATTCCCCGCGCCATTTTGGATTTTTACCCCCACTTTTGCGCGGGAATTTAAATTTTACTCCCACTTTTGAGCGGGAAGTTAAATTTTACCCCCACTTTTAGGTATTTGAAGCGGGGATTTCCCTACTTTTGAGCGGGCTTTTAGTCTGTTGTAAGGGAGAGTTCTACGTTACCGACAGTGATTTTAGTGAGTTAGCACACCGGTCACTACTGATAGACGGCGCTGCAATCGAATCCCGCCAAGTTGAACTTAAAATGCTAACCCTTTTAATTTGCATAAAGTGTTATGTATGAACTAATTTGCATATCATTAGTATGCAATACCATCTATCTATCTAATTTAAATTTAATTTACATA
Source organism: Ganaspis brasiliensis (assembly GCA_037103525.1). NCBI lineage: Eukaryota > Metazoa > Arthropoda > Insecta > Hymenoptera > Figitidae > Ganaspis > Ganaspis brasiliensis. The sequence goes on from JAZKLR010000677.1 coordinate 224,255, forward strand.
AATTGTTATGTAAGAACTAATTTGCATATCATTAGCAGTCTCAAAAGTGAAAGGTGCGCAAGAAAGATGCGCGTGCGGTTAACGGGAATCCTAAGTGAAAATAGACTTGCGCGCGCAGCAACAAAGTGGGGGTAAGAAGATTGGGAAATTGGAGAAGGAGTGGGGTTCAAGAGATATAAGAAGGATTTGAAGCCAAGTGGAGACATATCTGTTACAGACTACATCAGCAGCTGAAGCAGCATCAGGAGCTGCTCCGAATCCTCTACTAGGTAAGCCCTCTTCTACCTTAAAGCCTATTTTTGATTTTAGATTATTAATATGTTTTAATCTAACAGCTCCATTTTGATTTGCTTACAGATATTCAAAAGAATGGACGCCACCTTAAGCAAAATCAACTCTCTTGGACGTTTGCAGTATCTACTACCTACGAAGCCGCTTGCTGAGTTGGATGTCAACGCCCTCTATACCGTAACTAGTATAAAGAGGATGTCAACCAAGTATGGCTTCAAGTTTGCAGTTGATTTGGATGATAAATTCCGGACGTTCCTGCCAGCAAGATTTACGAATCTGTTTGAGAAGGAGTCAGACAACTTCAAGGTGCTCGACGAAGCCGTGGAATCCAACAAATTAAAATTAAAATATATTGGTGGAAAATATAATAATCTAGAATTTGAATTTATCTAATAAATATTATAATAAAGAGAATTGTAATATACTGTAAATATTCAAGAGATGTGTGTAAATAAATGCAAAAATTTACTTATAAACTGTATCTTTTTATTCTACCTTTATATTTTAGAAATGTAAGAAAAAAAATAAAAAGAATAAAAAAGAGAGAGAAAAAATATAATGAAAAAAAAGAAAAAAAGAAAACAATAAAAAAAAAAAGAGAGAAAACAATAATAAAAGAAAAAAAAGAAAGAAAATAAAAAAAGAAAACAGAGAAAACAATATAAAAAAAAAATAAAAAATAAAAATATATATATAAAAAAAACAGAGAAAATAATTAAAAAAATATAAGGTAAAGAAACTTTGGTCTTCAGTATACGATTTTTAGCAGAACAAGCGTGGTCAAACAAGTCTCAACTTGCTTTTTAAACAGAACAAAGACATCGTCTAAGAATTGATTCATAAAGTCTTTCTATTATAATACTAAGGGTTTAGATAAAGCAGTAACGATTTTTACTGAAACAAGCGTGTTCAAACAAGTCTCGACTTGATTTTTAAAGAGAACAAAGACATCGTCTAAGAATTTATTCATTAATCTTTTTATTATAATACTAAGGTTTAGGTAAAGCAGTAAAAACACATTGATTTTTTAAAACTATTCAATTCATTTATTCATATTAAAAGTTCAAATTCATTTCAATACATATTCCCATTGCTCATAATAAGATTTTAAACTATTAGACAGAGGATGTAATTCATCAGCACCTACTATAGATTCTATAGGTTCACACATTACATTTAGAAACCAATTTCGAAGAGCTATTACATTGTTTGCAGCACAATTTTCAGTTGTTATACAATGGTATGTACATGTAGTTAACAATAAGTCTTTTCTTACATTTCTAAGCGGTGGACAATCTATATCTTCTAAATTTCGTACATTTAACAAATATTTTTCTAACCACTCTTTCTTTTCAACGCCTTTTGTATAGATAGTTTTCGCTCCTTGTAATGTTTCTTGAAAAATAGCTCGCAGTTCATCATAAGGTATTTCTCCTTTACCCCAATGGAGTCCATGGTAATTGAATGTCAACCATGTGTTCATACTTCTGCAACGTTTCGATAGTGAATCATAATTATAGGGTGGTTGAAAGAAATAAACTTGAGGTGTAGCATCTGCTTCCAGTGGAAGAATAGCCAACTCCTTGACAATGAAATCGTTGCTGGACTGTTTAAAGCCTTGAACGTCTACTATGAACTCCATCCTGGAATAGAAATAAAATTCTATCCCAAGAACACAACTTATATACCAGTTCAGTCACTCCCCCTCCACTTTTACAATTTCTTGACAATACCGCTGATTGGTTTATATTGCACAATGCGATCATGAATGACTAGACAGTATGCAGTTGTTGCATCGGGGATATTATCTGTGGACTCAAATTCCAAACGTACATCGACTGAGGTCTGCTTCAGGAACTCGTTTTGTTTTGAGCAGTCAATCACAATTAATGGAGCCAATGATTTAAAATTTGACATATTTAATATAGGTTCCGAATCTCTTCCATAGTAAGAGGATTGAAAGTTAGCATACATATCATATAATATAGAATACTGATTTTGATCAAAGTGTAGATTTAAATTCCCATAAGGATAAGATTGTGAGTTCAAAAATAGTTTCACATTTGTGAGGTTACAGTGATCAAAAAAACATGCAGTAACTCCCAATTTATCTTTTCTTTCAGTTTGAAATCCAACAATTACATATCTTGGTTTCTCTAATTGTGTTGAAGATTTAATTTGCCACATAACTCTTGTACTCCTGGGAACTAATGGATACTCATACATTTCCCAAGATCTAAAACTTATTGAAATTAATGGATCTTTTTTAATAAATTTCAATAATTTTATTTTATTATTGTCAGATGGTAATACATATGGTACCAACCACTCAAGTTTATTAATTACAAATTTAAACTCAGGGATACCAACTGGTCCATCATAAATAATAGAATTTTTATCATTACGTGATCTTATTAAAATAAGTTCATGATTAGCATTCGTAACAATTTTCTTATAATCTTCAGCAAAACCGAAAATCATACTCAGTGGTATTGTTACATTAAAATATCCATTTGTCAATGACATTCTTGAAGTTGATTCAAACTTCACAAATCCAGCATTTTCTGCACGGTTAACTTGAGAAGGTGGTAAAGATGCTAAGTTTTTTATAGTTGTAGTGTGTCCAACATACTTGCATCGATCAATCTCAATACCATTTAATTCATAACGAATTTCATCAAACAAATAAGCTATAGCATTATTTGTAAGATGGACATTTTCTGTAAGAGTGATTCCATCATCCTTAGTTAACCTTCCAAATATATGTAATGCACTTTTACTTGGTAAAATAGACAAATCTTGATTTTGTACTACAATTCGGATTTCATCACTGTTATTAAAAGATGACGATGCATATGGTTGATGACTATGAATTTCATAATTAGCAATGGATTCATCAAAATTCACTGCTGTTGGAATGCTCAGAATTTCTTCCATTTTTCTTAGAACAGCTGCACATAAAAAATAGGTAAAGTTGATCTCTTCTTTTCCTCTTTCTTTTTCTTATTTTCGAGGTTTGACTTGTAGACCGAGTTGTTTCAGGAATAGTTGATTCTGAGGTGTTAACACTCTCCGAGTCACATTCACACTGATCTTCTCTGCACATGTTGATTGACTTTTATAACTGCCACCAACCTTCTTTTTGTGATTGTACACGATACCCATTACATAGATTTTATATGTAAACGTATTGTTATTGTTTCCCCTCTGAAATTAACCAAGCTACCGTCCTGATCAATTAAACGAAGCTGAATATTATGTATTGTCTTCACGGTGATTGGAAGGTAAATGATTCGAGTTGGAATTTCCGTGATCTTATATCCAGGTGGAACAACAGGAAAAAATTCATGTATAGTATGCACTTTTTGATTATTTATATACGCTCCTGTTGTAATATTACACTCAACTCGTAGAGTATTCCCTTTCAATATAGATACAGGTAAATCAGAATTATGAGTTTCATCAGCTTTCAGTTCACGAGGAGTGAATCCTAATAACTTACCAATTGAATCTTCATAATAAAAATCAATGTTACGATTAGATTTAATTTTACAACCTAATGTATTGTTGTTAGGTGTGATAAGTAAATCAATGTTATTTGGTAACTTTGATTTAATATAAGATTCAATATCTTTAATTTCATAACTACCTGTAGGTATTTCAATTATGAAATCATCTATATACAACTTATTACAACCAATATCAATATTAGGAATTGAATTATATGTAAATAAATCAACAAGTCCAAGCGCATAATTTTTGTTTTCTGATAGTTCAATTGGTGGGAAGTATGCAGTTTCAAGAACTGAAGAGTTCCCCGTTAACGTTAAAGTGAAAGAGTCAGTCATGATTGACATCTATTTTTATACTGATGCTTACAGTTAATTATGCATTCTTATATAGTCTAAAATTATTCTTAAGATTAAGTTGTCCACATAGAAACTTGAGACATAAGTGTCCGCATATAAATGTATCGAAATTTTGATATCTCACATGATTATATTTTATACAGCTACCAACACCTAAGTAGACAATTAGATCTAATGGTGGTGAAAGATTTCCAAAACTATAAAAATATTCAGTTTCATTATTTATCTTTTTGTAAGCTACCCAATGGGTTCCAGATCCTTCCTTGTCATCAAGATTAATTATTGCTGACTCATATTTCCGAGGTCCTGCAGTGGGTAATTCATTCCGCATAAAAACTCCGCGAATATGAGGTATTTTCATAATTTTAGCAAATTTAAATAGATCAAAGTTCGTTAGCGCGCGGTGAGGTAGCTGCAATATTAGTTTTTTTGAATCCTTTTCTTATTCTTCAATCCTTTTCCTTGATACGGCTGGAGATAAAGAACAAGTCCTTGGCGATAAGGTTTTAGATGTAATCCTTTTCCTAAGGCAATAGCCTCCATTGTTTGATTATGTCGTTGGGCTTCAGAAAATTGTTTTTTGGCTGCATTAGCATCATTTACAGCTTTTACTATACCACCGATCCCTCCACTCAAAGCTCCTAGAGCACTAAGCCCCGCAAAGATTGGAATAAGTGGTAAAATACCACCAACTTTTGAGGGCACGGAAAGAATTCGAGGTGATGAAATTTTAGATTTACCTCCAAACTTCTTTATTGCTTTTTTTGCACCAATCATAGCAGTTCTAATAGTATCTGTTGAATTATTGTTAGGTTTCATACTCTTTTTAGCAGCATTTACAACCTTATTCAATGTGACACGTTTCTTATTCTTAGAAACTGTCTTCTTCTTCATCTTCTTTTGCATCTTTTTCTTTGTCTTATCTTTAATTTTTAAACCCATGCCGAATTTAGATTTAACTTTCATTATGTTGGTTACCGCTAATGCAGCTGCTTTTTCACTAATGCTAGAGTCCTTGGAAAGAACTCGTTGCCACGCCTTTTCAGCTAGTATTTTGTCTGCAGAATTTCTCGCTGTTATGTTTTCCCGATCTTTCGAATATGCTATATCGTGCTCTTTGCAAGCTGCATCCAAAGAGTTTATACCTGGATCACCACGTGCCAAACGTTTTTTTAGCTTAGTACCAGGTCCACAATATTGATATCCAGGTAAATGCAGCTCAAACGGTAATTTATTGATTATATTATTAAGAAACCCTTTACCTCTACAAGAAGTTTTCTTTTTCATTATATCATGAGTAATCATTCTTTACTCAACGGTGGTTTACAACGAACTGATGGAAGTAGAATATATAAATACGGTATTTATAGTTTTTTTCTCAGTCGATTGCAAGATGCAGTTTAAAGTACAAGCTGATCAGCTCCCAATTGTAAATGTCCATAACCTCATTCAAACCGAAGACAGTGAGGTTAAGCGTCATGGGAGTCTTTTTTCGAATAGTATTCGCGCAGCTTTTTGTGGACCCTCAAATTGTGGAAAAACGAATGCTCTTCTTTCTTTGATTATACATCCAAATGGTTTAAGCTTTGAAAATATTTATTTATACTCAAAGTCATTACAACAACCAAAATATAAATTTCTAGAAAAAGTATTGAGTGATGTTGATGGAATAAAGTACTTTCCATTCAGTGAACATGAGCAAGTGGTTTCATCTAAAGATGCTGAACCCAATTCTATCTTTATTTTCGATGATATTGCTTGTGAGAAGCAGGACAATGTCAGAGCATTCTTTTGTATGGGTAGACATGTTAACGTTGACAGTTTTTACTTGTGTCAAACCTATGCCCATATTCCTAAACATCTAGTTAGAGATAATGTCAACTTACTGGTTCTTTTCAAACAGGATGTTAGAAATCTTAAGCATGTTTATAATGATCATGTAAACACGGATATGACATACACTCAATTTAGAGATGTATGTTCTACATGTTGGAATTCTGATAGATATGGGTTTGTGGTTATAGATAAAGATAGAAATTTAAATGAAGGTCGTTATAGAAAAGGTTTTGATTGCTTCATTCAGTTATAAATATCAAATGTTTCTAAACAACTACTTTAGTGCAATTTTAGACTTTAATATATAAACATGTTTCGAAAAGACGTGGAAAAACTTCATCAAATTGCAAAAGCAAGTGAAGCTATACGACGGAAACATCGCATACTTAAAGGTGGTAGAGAGGATGCAGAAAATATGTTATTTTCTGCATCCTCTGGTTGAAAAGTGAGAAACTTTTCAACCATTGGTAACTCCATTAGAGAAATTAGTGAATATAACTCAAACACCTATCAAGATTGAAAATGTTAAGAAAAAAGAAGAAATAAAAGAAGAGGAAGATGATGATTTTGAAACAACTTTTAAGAGTGCTATTAGTGGAAATATACCATTCAATACATCCACTTATGATAACAGCATAGAGTTTTCGGATCCTTTTGCTCAAGAAGCAAATCTACTTAATATGCAAAATGAAAATGTGATTAATGAATTCAAAAATGAAGAGTTTCATAGTGATTCTACAAATCAAGATTATAATAAATTGACAAATAAATTTATACAAATGCTACATAAAAATAGAAAACAGTATTTGGATATGGTTTATGGAGTACGTAAACTTCCTGATGGTACGTTTCTAATTGGTGATACACAAATAGATTTTGAGGGCCCATACATTAATCTAGTGGGAAAGAAAAAATATTCAAAAACAGATGGTCTGTTAGAACTTTTATTCAGACAAAAACCTGATGAAACTGCAATAAGTTCAAATGATTTAGAAAACTATAAAGAAATTCTCACTTCTATAAATGCACATAGAAAAAATTATAGTCCAACTAAACCTTTGCGTATGAGCACGAGTTTCAAATTCACTAAAATTATTGCAAAGCTTTTCCCAAAAACTGGAAATTCCTTAAAGAAAAAGAGTCTATTACCACAAGTTATGATAGTCAAGAGAAAGTCTTATCCAGACTACGTCTATTGGGATGATCCAAATGAACTTGTAGACCGTTTACGGTTGCTCATGGCTTCCCAACAAGGTGGTAATTCAAGTCATAACAATGAAATTATTTCGATTATTGAAGAATTACGTGAAGCTCAAATCATATATTAAGAAGGTGAAATAAAAATCAAGATTATTATCAAGTTAAACATTGATGTATTCAGATACATTAAAATTATTGAAAATGGCTGATAAAAAGTTAGTAGTAGTTACAGAATTACATAGACAAGCTAGGAGAAATTACCCACGTCGTAAAGTGCAAATGCGTGGAATAGATGAAACTTGGCAAGCAGATTTAGTTGAAATGATACCTTATTCTAAAGTTAATAAAGGTTTTAAATATATACTTACGGTTATAGATATCTTTTCCAAGTATGCATGGACTATACCTGTAAAAAGCAAAACTGGAAAAGATGTTTCAGCAGCAATGAAATCTATACTTGTGAATGGACGGATTCCAAAAAAATTGCATACTGATAGAGGCAAAGAATTTTATAATTCTCAATTTGAGAGTTTAATGAAGTCACATAAAATCAAACTTTATTCAACCTTTAGTAACTTAAAAGCTTCAATTATTGAAAGATTTAACCGGACTCTGAAAAATATGATGTGGCCACAATTCAACTTGCAAGGAAATTACAAATGGATACATATCTTACCATCACTTGTTTCGCAATATAATAATAAGATGCATCGTACTATTGGAATGAAACCAAAGGATGTCAGCAGAGAGGATGAGTCTGAACTATTGAAGCGCATCTCCAAGCAAAGGGAAATTAAACCTAAGAAGACAAAATTCAAAGTCGGTGATCGAGTTCGAGTAAGCAAGTACAAAAATGTTTTCAATAAAGGATACACACCCAACTGGACAACTGAAATATTTACCATTACTCAAGTGAAACGAACAAGCCCAGTAACATACAAGCTAAAGGATTATCAGAATCAACCCATCGAAGGCGGCTTCTATGAAGAAGAGATCTCCAAAGTGAAATATCCAGATGTTTACCTCGTAGAGAAAGTTCTTAAGCAGAATAGTGATAAAATCTATGTAAAGTGGCTTGGATTTGATAATTCACACAACAGTTGGATAAACAAATCTGAATTGTAATCATATAATACAAGTTAAAGTTAACTTTTAGAAAAGTTAAAGGTAACTTTAGAAAAGTTAAAGGTAACTTTTAGAAAAGTTAAAGGTAACTTTAGAAAAGTTAAAGGTAACTTTTAGAAAAGTTAAAGGTAACTTTAGAAAAGTTAAAGGTAACTTTTAGAAAAGTTAAAGGTAACTTTTAGAAAAGTTAAAAGTAACTTTTTGAAAGTTAAAGTTAACTTTCAGAACAGTTAAATGTAACTTTTAGAAAAGTTAAAGGTAACTTTAGAAAAGTTAAAGGTAACTTTTAGAAAAGTTAAAGGTAACTTTTAGAAAAGTTAAAGGTAACTTTTAGAAAAGTTAAAAGTAACTTTTTGAAAGTTAAAGTTAACTTTCAGAACAGTTAAATGTTACTTTCAAAAAAGATAATTTTATACTAAAATAATGTTAAACTGTTTTATTCAAATAATGTTAAAGTAATGTTAAAGAAACTTTAAGGATATGTAAAACTAATGTAATAAAATGTAATATATTTAAGTTATTTTGAATAAACAATTCATAAAATAAATATTTATGTAGTATCTGTTATTAACCTTATCTCTTAGTTTCAAATAATAATTTTTAAGTAAAACAGAGTTGCAAAGCATGCATATAAAGGTTTTATTAAATGAAGTAGACAATAATTAATATAGATATAGTTTTCATTTATTGTCCTCTCGCTCTCTCTCTCCCCCTCTCATTTCTTTAAGTATTTACAAATATAAGTAATAATAAAATGTATAATAACAAAGATAATTTACAATAAATTTACAATAAATTTACAAACAGTTTGCTTGAACTAGTGTCATTTCTACATCATTAGAATCTAAATTGTTTATATTATAATGCCCCCAAGCGAGGGTGTCCGTGCTATTTTTTATTAAATATCTTTTATCATCAAACGGACTTAAAGCTATTTTTGTCTGTTTTAATGTGTGTACATTATGGAGTTTTGACCGGATACAATATTGTGTTCTAGCTAGCATTTCAACATTTTTTAAGCAGTAGACATAGTCATCAAAGGTAATTGTTTTCTTCACAACTACCTCCTTAACACCTATAGCCTTTTTTATAAAGTTCTGATCCTCTACTCGAATGCTATACATTTTACTCTGTAAGCCAAAAAATTCTGTAATAACTCTCCCACTACACTCATCTTTCATGAGACCTAAAACTTTTTTATTGACTTGCGGCATTCCATGTATATTATCAACAGGATAATCAGAAGTATCAAATTTAGAAATATCTGCTTTCATATCAGAATAGATATTTTCACATTTAACGTGATAAACAAGACTATCGGTGTCAGTATAGAGCAATTTACAGTTATCATTATACTTTTTTCGCATGTAATCGTAATGAAAATCATACATGAGTGTTTTGGAAATGTCTAAAACGCTAAGACCAATATAGATTGGTTTATTCATAAGCACTTCCGTTTTTCTAAGTTCCACCGCAACTAAATTTTCGCTAAAGATAGCTCGCGAGTGGAAGTTAGGTTTAGATATAAGAGCTTCAGCTCCATATCTACCCCCCCACTTTGTTACAAGTTTAACGTCAACTTGTTTCCGTACGTTTTCCATTGTCTTACCGTACACTGCATTATTCATTAGCTTAAATAGATTTTTTTCAAAATCATTTGTAGCGTTCGTTCGCATCATGGTATTAAAATCCACATAACTTTTCAACCAAGCAGATTGTTTGAATTGTAAAATTCTGTGAATATGTGTAAGTTTAATACCATGTGCCAAAGCTTGCTTCAGTGCACGGTAATGGATAACGTATTTTTGTTTCGATAGAAGGGTAGTTAGTAACTTTGTCTCTTTTGATCCTGGTGGTTTTAAGTGTTCTGAACAGAATGGCAGATCACTGTGATTCTTGTGTAATTCATCGGGATAGACTAAATCAACTTCTAAAATATAACCAACAGGAGCATCATCTTCAACGTTAAAATTAAAATTATTATTTACATTTGTCACCCACTTAAAACCACCGTAGGGAAGTGCTTGTATCATAGCCCAACCATACAGGTTGTTCGCATCCAAGTACATAATGTAAGTTGACTCTTCTTCTTCTTTATATTTTTCCATATACTGATTATTAGCTCTGGCATATCTATTTGAACACTGGCTTACACCACCTCTAATGCCACGTTCAATAAACATAACCATATCTATATCAGTGAGAAGTTCCAATTTTACATTACTATACTTTAACATAGCATCCCAGCTCAACCCAGGTGTTGTATAATAATGAGCTGGATCTAAACCGTACGCAATAATACACTGGTTTCTAAAATTTTCAAAAATATCTGCGAGTAGTAAAATGTCAGTTTTCATGTACAAATATACATAATCGCAGAGATTTTTGCATTTAAATGTATTCCAGATTTTTTGCGCATGTATATAATCATCATTACTTACATGCGAATCGTTTAATGTACTGTAAAATTTTTCTATTGGAGGTAGTTGTGCCTCATTAAGTTTTGCTCTACAGTCCAAATACTCGTATGGAAAAATTCCTTTTCGGGTTAACAGTTCTACGTTATTTTTAGAGAAGGTAGAAAATTCGGAATTTATTATATTATGTTGAGGAAGATAAGATGCCAATTTATCCAAAGACGATGCCATAAATTTGAATGAATCTATGAACCGAAAATTGATGATACTCCCTTGAACATGTTTGGTGAAGCTAATATATCTTTCTTTGTTAACGGGGAGGAGGTGAACTTTACCCTCAAACTCAGTGGCAATGGATTTTATAATGAAATGCGCATCGTATCCACTTAAATTGTGGAATACTACAGGAATAGTTTTTGAATCCTGATAGTTGATGTTACAATCCTGATGCGCTACCCCCCTGTACTTTCCAGTTATATGACAATGATCTTTTACTTTCACAGCCCCATGCGCGATAGACTTTTTACAGATGTGACAAATGTTAGTGCTTCGAAAAGCAGCTTGTTGACTTGCATTTAGTTTCTCCATCGGAATGGTGACCATAAATACAGTCTCAATATCCTCTGCCAACTGTTTTAACTCTTTAGCAAACCATTTTGCAGGATCTTCTTCATCCTTAGGTGATGCTTTGTATACTGATAAAGTATCATCATAACACTTTAAATAGTATCCAATGCTCAGAAGTTTATGGTTTTGAAATACTTCTGTGCAATCACCTAAGGTTGAAGATTCCGTTTCAGGAAGTAATAAACTCTCGCAGTCTGCATATATGATAAGTGGAGCACGCTCCTTATTATTGAAATTCTTGAATTGAATTACGTTGTTATTAAGCTGTGGTAAAATTGCTTTAGTTTTATTCAATTTTTTACAATCTTCAGTATGTTCAATAAGTTTTTCTTCCCTATGAAAGTAATGCAAACAGCGATCGCAAATATACGTCTTGTTATCATGTTTAGACAATTGACTGCTTACAAGTCGCGATAAATTCTTTATCCAAACGTAATGATAGTTTAATGAAACGATTGTTTCATTAGCAGAAGCATCTTCCTCAACATTCAAACTTTCATCTATGTAATGATCTTCAATGCGTAAAAGATTCACATGAGAATCTCTTTTCTGTGATGTAAGATGTAATGGTGTTACACTAAAATCATTATTAACCTTTTGAAGACCGTATACATTGACGGAAATTGTATTTAACGTTTCAAATTTTGCAACATCATTTAGAGCTACAGGAAATTTAATCCCAGTAAAATCTAAATCATGTTTAAAATCGTCGTAAGTCGTTAAACGACATGGATTAGAAGAATCTGGATGTAATGCTGATAAAATCGACCACTTGAAGCATTGATTATCATGATCATTTCTAACATTGATGCAGGCATGCTTATTTTCAATAACTTTTGGCAGACGAATGTAAGAACTAGCGCTCAAGGGGTTGAATTTATTAATATTTACATCAAGTCTATGGATTGAGTCAAGAGTCCAATCAGATTCTTTCTCCTCAAATTCCTCCATTTTTCTAAGTGTTAGCTGTTTTACATTAACATTATAAAATTCATCTAACTGAGTTGAAGGTAAGATTTCCCTCGCTTTAACTGCAAAGTTTTTTAAAGAGAATTCTTCTGAACCGTCAAGTAGGGATTTCTTAAATTTGGCGTACAATACCGTATACGTTTTTACCGGACCAAGCGTGTTCAAACAAGTCTCGACATGATTTTTAAAGGGAACAAAGGCATCGTCTAAGAACTGAGTCACATCTATATGCGTTAAATTTACTATTGTTCCCGACTGTAATTGATTATTAAAGGCTGTATCCGTGTCAACCCACTTAATTGTTCCATTTGAGTTATTGAGACCGGCGCCGCTCTTCTCTAATAAATTAAAATGACATTTCAAGTAATGCACTCTGTTTAATAAATTTAAGATTTTTTGTTTCTGAGAAACCGTGAAGCTATATCTATTAAAGAATTTTTTTAAAATAGCGTATTGCTGTTTACATTTATGCTGCCATTCGAATGCACTAATAAGACGAGCGTCAGCCGGTTTGGACTTTACAGAGCATAACTTTAATTCAGCAGTGTCAATGAAATTGGCAGAACATTCACAAATTTCATCTACACTGTCAGCAGAGGCAAAACGTTTTTGTACACTGTTTCTACACCGGGGCATTTTCACAAATGTTTTCTAAAACCTGAAAAAGAAAACTGAAAAAATGCTAAAAAAAAGCCTGAAAAAATGCTAAAAAAGGCTGAAAAATGCTGAAAAAGAAGGTTGAAAGAGAAGCTGAAAAAATAGAAGTAGAACGAGCTGCGTTGTTCTCACTGAAGTCGGGTTGAAGATTGCTAAATTTTCACACCAGAGGAAATTAGGCTCAGACTAGAACTGTGTATCTAAAACAAAAGAAGAGAAAAATGTTGTAAACAATGAATTGTTATTTACTAGTTACTTTTCAAAATTATTAAAAGTAGTAATACTTACGAAAATAAGTGCTGAAGCCTAGTGTATTTGTACGTCCTATCCAAGTAGGCAGTGTAACAAGTGTACCTATAACAGAAGAAGAGGAGGGGGATGTTATTAACAAAAAATTTTTTGTTTATTTGTAAATAAACAAAAAATTGTTATTTTATTTGTAAATAAACAAAAAATTGTTATTTTATTTGTAAATAAACAAAAAATTGTTATTTTATTTGTAAATAAACAAAGTGTTGAATTACTTACAGAGTTTATTATTGACAACCGTGAACCTCCTAGAGAAGTAGGCAAAAACTATAGTAGATATACTGTGGGGATTCTGGATATACTAGTGTTAGTGTATCTGTGTGAGAGCCAATCAGAAGCGACCTTTAGAGGGTTACAACGGAATGGACCAATCAGGAGTCAGCTTTAGAAAGAATACAACGGAAAGTGATGACGTAAGCATGTATTAGTGTATCCGTGTGAGGTAAGCATACATCAGCGTGTATGTGTGAGGTAAGTACATGTGACTGGATCTGTGTACTCACTCAATTGAGCAAACAGTTTCAAGGTCAACCTTATGACATCATTGAGATGAGGGGGGTGGGGGATAAAAAAGACATGATAGATATTGCAGCATATTGCGTAATCCTAGTGATGAGGTTATGTATTAGTTGATGCTATTTCTTAGTGGTGGGGATAGATATTGCAACATATTGTGTAATGCAAATGGTGGGGGGGATGTATTGGGGGGGGGGGGTATATGACATAATAAGAAAGGAATGCAGGGTGGGGAAAGGGTATATTTGACCTTTGAATTTAGCTTGGTGGTGAGGATTTCTTGGAAATGGGGTGCTATGATCTCAAATGAAGAACATATGATTTCTTGGAAACGGGGAGCTTTGGTCTTAAAAGAATTGCACTGTATTTTGCAATTTCGATTTAGAGATTTCAATATATAAAATTTGACCTTTGACCTTGAAAGAAAAATCAGCTATTTATTTCACGTGGGAGTACGATTTCTTGGAAATAGGAGGAGTGGTGGGGGAAATTTCGAAGCAGTGGAGGTGGTATTTGATGTGTAATTACATGAAATGCATTTTGAAACGTGTTTCTGAAGTGATAGTCACACCTAAAAATCGTTTAGGAATCAAATTTTTATACACATTTTATTTTGAGGTTATAAAGAAAGCTGTGCGAATTCTGCAGACTATTTTTAAATTTACGAGTAAAGACAATTTCATATTTTTGAATCTGTAAGAAACGTATTACACATGCGCTAGAAGATCTTCAGATTTCAAAAAATTAAGTAAATATATACTATTTTTTTCCTGTTTGATAATATTATGAATGACCTTCCATAAAAGTGAATCTAACTACAAAATTTTGTTAGAATTTGAGTATCTCACCGTTTTTGAGATATTTTTGGAAAAAGACTTTTGTAGGGGTGGGGGTAGTATTAGAGTTGACATTTTCAAATTTTTCAACACATCTTAGAACATGAGTTTATATGTAGTGTAATATATTTTCAAGAAATTTAACGTGTTCTAATGTATTTTACAATTTTTGAAAATTTTGAAAATTTTTGAATTTTTTGATTTTGAAAAATCGTATTGAATAGTTTTCATAAAAGTAAACTGCCCTTAGGAACCCTGTAAATTTCGTTAGATTTTGCGTATCTCTCACCGTTCTCGAGATATTTTCAAAAAAGACTTTTGGAGGGGTGGGGGTAGTATTAGAGTTGACAATTTCAATTTTTTTAACACATCTTAGAACATGAGTTTATATGTAGTGTAATATACTTTCAAGAAATTAAGAAATTTATATGAAATTTGACGTGTTTTAATCGTTTTTACAATTTTTGAAAATTTTGAAAATTTTTGAATTTTTTGATTTTGAAAAATCTTATTGAATAGCTTTCATAAAAGTAGTCTGCCCTTAGGAACCCCGTAAATTTTGTCAGATTTTGCGTATCTCTCACCGTTTTCGAGATATTGTGGAAAAAGATCAGCTTTCAAAAACAATACAGTGGAAAGTGATGACGTAAGCATGTAATAAACAATTTCAAGGTCAACCTTTGACAAGTTTGAACGTGTATACTCTCTCTCTCTCTCTCTCTCTCTCTCTCTCTCTCATAATTTTTTTTCTTTAAAATGTAAAGAGTCTAATTGGGAACGACAGTTCCTGTCAAACCTCTGAGGTGATCGTACACTTAAAAAATAAATCGTTTAGCAAGCAAATTTTTAACCAAGTATTATTTTGAAATTTGTATTATTAAATTTCTGAATTAAAAAAATTAATTAAAAATTAACAAATAACAAATAATTTTGAACCAGTGTAGAAGGCATTAGGCCATAGTCAGAGGACTTTCAGTTTTAAAAAATAAGGTACATATACACTATTTTTGAATTTCTATTAAAGATCCTCGATAAAAGTAAGTGTCCCCTTAGGAACCTTGTGAATTTCATTAGATTTTGAGTATCTTTAACCGTTTTTAAGGTGTTTTAGAAAAAATTTTCGGAAGGGTGGGAGTAAGTTTTAAAATTGACAATTTTAGTTTTTTAACACATTTTAGAACATGAGTTTACATGTAGTGTAATATCGTTTAGAGAGATTAAGAAATTTACATGACACTTGACAGGTTTGAATGTTTTTTTACAATTTTTGAAAATTTTTGAATTTTTTGATTTTGAAAAATCTTATTGAATAGTTTTCATAAAAGTAGACTGCCCTTAGGAACCCCGTAAATTTCATCAGATTTTACGTATCTCTCACCGTTTTCGAGATATTTTGAAAAATTGTCTTTAAGTTAACAACACTGTATAATTTTCAGATTTAGACAATGGACGCAAAACGTATTAAAACGTTTGTCTCTTCGTTGGAAAAAAATTATGTAGGGGACCCTACTGAAAAATCCTATATAGGATCCTACATAGGATCCTATATACGATCCTATATAGGTATTGTCCTATAGGAATCCATGTGGATTCTCATAGGAATCTATGTGGATTCCTATAGGTCGCCTATAGGACAGGTCCTATATAGGATCCTATGTGGACTCTCCTATAGGAATACATGTAGGATCTCATATAGGATCCTACATAGGCGTCCCAAAAAAATTTTTGTACACCCCCCTACATAGGATCCTACGTAGGTTCCCATATAGGATCCTATATAGGATCTTTTATGGGCACCCAAAAAAAAATTATGTACACAGAATTAATTGTTTTTTTTTAACAACATTATTCAAATATACATTAAGCACCATTATAAGGACGAAAAATATTTACTGCGCAGGCGTAAGTATTGTAGAATACGTAAAAGACGACTGCGCATGAGGAAGGGGTACAAACATTTTTTTTGGGGGTACCCATGTAGGATCTTATATGGGTTCCCATGTAGGATCCTATTTGGGAACCTACGTAGGATCATATGTAGGAGGGTGTACAAAAATTTTTTGGGATGCCTATGCAGGATCCTATATGAGATCCTACACGTATTCCTATAGGAGAGTCCACATAGGATCCTATATAGGACTTGTCCTATAGGCGACCTATAGGAATCCACATAGATTCCTATGAGAATCCACATGGATTCCTATAGGACAATACCTGTATAGGATCCTATGTAGGATCCTATATAGGATTTTTCAGTAGGGGAAAGGGCCCCAAGTTGGACACCCTTTCGATTTATTGCTGTAGAATCCAAACCGATGAAAATATATAAAAATGTTTTATATCGGATGAAAGTACAATAAATAAGGTAACTTATAGCCACAGGGATAAAATTTTATTTTAAACATAAACATTTTTTAAAGCAATTTTTCTAATTGTTAAAATTTTCGGTCTAAAAAAAAGTGGCCCCAAGATGGACACCTTCCTAAAAGTCTCTGAAAATTGTAGTAAATAAAAAATGCACATCGTGTAACAATTCTTAAACTAATTTTTAATCATTTTACGGAATTTATCAAGAAATAACATTTCTAAAAACTTCAATTTAATATAGCTTAACAGTAAAAAGTAATAAAATATTAAAAAATATCGATATATCAAATTCTCTAGCGATAACATCACATTTTATGGTGGTAAATAAGAAATTTTAATTAATTGGCACAAAAAATTATTGAAAAAAGTGTAAAATCGAAAATATGCAAATAAATACATAGAGATTTGAGGCCTGTCCATCTTAGGGTACATGACACCATTTTTTAATCCCTAGTAAAAATATATATATACGAACACTGAATTAGTAAATTCATTTTAGGATATTATTATACGATAAATAAAGAATTTTATAACGTTAAGTACTCATTCTAAATCATAAAATTAAATAACTTTTCCAAGTTAAGAAAAAACTGTTACAAAACTTTTTTGAACACAAAATTACGTGGTATGTGTAAAACAAAAACCAACTGGTTTTTTTTCTTTAATTGTGCATCAAAATCTTCGTCTATACAAACAACAAAAATGACAGAAAGCATATGGCGCTGTCACCTTAAACAAAAATTTTATACGAAATGTCCATCTTGGGGCCCACTCCCCTTTTTAATTTATAATTTATTATTTGTTTTAAAAAAGTCTTAGAAAAACAGTGACATGTAATTCTCAATTGTACTAAGTTTTATTGTAGGTATAATTGTTTTACATTAGGGTAAGTCCGGGGGAGATGGCCATACGGGAGAGATGGCCAATTCAAATATTTTACTGAATTTGTTATTAAATATCAGTTATTATTGGTTATTTTGCTTCATTTGTGTGCGTGAAAGCAAACAACAACAAAAACTTGAAAATTAAAAATGAAAAAGTACTTGAAATCCTGGTGTATTTTTTTGACTAGTGCTCGAAAACATCAATGGGTTGACTTTACTGATTGTTAAAGTGTTCTTTTTTTTAGAATAATGCTTATTTTCGTATTTTTTGGAACTGTACATGAGGCAAGCTTTGTAATAACGTCAGAATTATACATGAAAAATTTTTATTTATTTAAATATTAGGGGAAATCTGGGGGGATGTCATAAGGGATAGATGGCCAATTCAAATATTTTTACAGAAATTGACTCAAAAGGTCACTTATTCTAAACTAAATTTCTTCGTTTTGCATTTAAACATAAAGAAAAGCAAAATTTTGGCGAAAAATAATAAAAAATTAAATATAATACTTCCTTTTTATTTTGTCTATTACTCCAGTACTGAAAAATTTCAACTTGTTTAAATATCTATTTATTGTGGTGATATTCTTTAAGATAAGACTTATTTTTGTGTTTTGTTTATTCTTTCATGTAATAAACTCAAAATAGTAGTAGAGCTATGCCGGTTCTGGCTCACTTATATACCTGAAACCTGCAGGAATCTGTTTTACCGACCGCGAGTAGAAATCTGTTTTACCATGTAGGAATCTGTTTTACCCTAGTTACCGACCAGATGGCGCTGTGTGGGGGATTCCCCGCGCCATTTTGGATTTTTACCCCCACTTTTGCGCGGGAATTTAAATTTTACTCCCACTTTTGAGCGGGAAGTTAAATTTTACCCCCACTTTTAGGTTTTTCAAGCGCGCCATTTTGGATTTTTACCCCCACTTTTGCGCGGTAAGTTTAAAATTACCCCCACTTTTAGGTATTTGAAGCGGGGATTTACCTACTTTTGAGCGGGCTTTCAGTCTGTTGTTGGTGAGAGTTCTACGTTACCGAAAGCCATTTTAGTGAGTTAGCACACCGGCCACTACTGATAGACGGCGCTGCAATCGAATCGCGCCAAGTTTAACTTAAAATGCTAACCCTTTTAATTTGCATACAGTGCTATGTAAAAACTAATTTGCATATCATTAGTATGCAATACCACTTATGTGGCTAATTTGCATAAATTGCGTATTGTTGTTAACTTTTACCGAAGAACTAATTTGCATATCCTTAATACTACCAATCTAATTTGCATAAACAGGGTATTGTTGCTAACTTTTACCAAAGAACTAATTTGCATACCCTTAATACTACCAATCTAATTTGCATAAACTATGTATTGTTGTTAACTTTTACCTAAGAACTAATTTGCATATCCTTAATACCACCAATCTAATTTGCATAAACTCTGTATTGTTGTTATCTTTTACCTAAGAACTAATTTGCATATCATTACTATGCAACCACCCAATTTGTCTAATTTGCATATCACCTACCCCCACCCACCTAATTTGCATACGCTATGTATTGTTTTTAACTCTTTTCTACAACTTACCTACCACCCACCACTATATGTTTCCATTGTATCTACCCTACCCCCCCCCCCTTACCCACACACTCCACCTACCACCCATAGCCCATCTACAAAACTAATGTATTGGGACTTAAATTTTCAAAACACCACCCACTTTTGCATATATGTTATCAAATTTCAAAAATCATAATAAAAATCGTGAGGGATCAAGGGAAGGTGATATTAACGCTCGGGCCTAAGTGGGCGACTCAAGTGGGTGGTTGGGAGTGGGTGGCGCTAGGACCCAGCTCACGCAACTCAGCGCGGCATGCTGCTGCAGGCTGCGCGCATGCTTCCCAGAGCTATCGAGTGTGGGGGGACTTGTGAGAGTGGGAGAGCCTCTAATGTATAGGCGTTTGCAAGAGATGAAATCTTATTTTGCTTCAGAGTTTTGTAGCAGCAGGTTCTCTCCCAAGAGCAGCTCCGTAAGTATTTCTAGCTTTACAGATTTTGTATATTTTAGCAGTAAAATAACAATTCGTTGTTTATAATAATGTTTTTTAATGTTACAGATACACAGACATAGTTAGTAGATATACTGTGGGGATTCTGGATATACTAGTGTTAGTGTATCTGTGTGAGAGCCAATCAGAAGCGACCTTTAGAGGGTTACAACGGAATGGACCAATCAGGAGTCAGCTTTAGAAAGAATACAACGGAAAGTGATGACGTAAGCATGTATTAGTGTATCCGTGTGAGGTAAGCATACATCAGCGTGTATGTGTGAGGTAAGTACATGTGACTGGATCTGTGTACTCACTCAATTGAGCAAACAGTTTCAAGGTCAACCTTATGACATCATTGAGATGAGGGGTGGGGGATAAAAAAGACATGATAGATATTGCAGCATATTGCGTAATCCTAGTGATGAGGTTATGTATTAGTTGATGCTATTTCTTAGTGGTGGGGATAGATATTGCAACATATTGTGTAATGCAAATGGTGGGGGGGATGTATTGGGGGGGGGGGGTATATGACATAATAAGAAAGGAATGCAGGGTGGGGAAAGGGTATATTTGACCTTTGAATTTAGCTTGGTGGTGAGGATTTCTTGGAAATGGGGTGCTATGATCTCAAATGAAGAACATATGATTTCTTGGAAACGGGGAGCTTTGGTCTTAAAAGAATTGCACTGTATTTTGCAATTTCGATTTAGAGATTTCAATATATAAAATTTGACCTTTGACCTTGAAAGAAAAATCAGCTATTTATTTCACGTGGGAGTACGATTTCTTGGAAATAGGAGGAGTGGTGGGGGAAATTTCGAAGCAGTGGAGGTGGTATTTGATGTGTAATTACATGAAATGCATTTTGAAACGTGTTTCTGAAGTGATAGTCACACCTAAAAATCGTTTAGGAATCAAATTTTTATACACATTTTATTTTGAGGTTATAAAGAAAGCTGTGCGAATTCTGCAGACTATTTTTAAATTTACGAGTAAAGACAATTTCATATTTTTGAATCTGTAAGAAACGTATTACACATGCGCTAGAAGATCTTCAGATTTCAAAAAATTAAGTAAATATATACTATTTTTTTCCTGTTTGATAATATTATGAATGACCTTCCATAAAAGTGAATCTAACTACAAAATTTTGTTAGAATTTGAGTATCTCACCGTTTTTGAGATATTTTTGGAAAAAGACTTTTGTAGGGGTGGGGGTAGTATTAGAGTTGACATTTTCAAATTTTTCAACACATCTTAGAACATGAGTTTATATGTAGTGTAATATATTTTCAAGAAATTTAACGTGTTCTAATGTATTTTACAATTTTTGAAAATTTTGAAAATTTTTGAATTTTTTGATTTTGAAAAATCGTATTGAATAGTTTTCATAAAAGTAAACTGCCCTTAGGAACCCTGTAAATTTCGTTAGATTTTGCGTATCTCTCACCGTTCTCGAGATATTTTCAAAAAAGACTTTTGGAGGGGTGGGGGTAGTATTAGAGTTGACAATTTCAATTTTTTTAACACATCTTAGAACATGAGTTTATATGTAGTGTAATATACTTTCAAGAAATTAAGAAATTTATATGAAATTTGACGTGTTTTAATCGTTTTTACAATTTTTGAAAATTTTGAAAATTTTTGAATTTTTTGATTTTGAAAAATCTTATTGAATAGCTTTCATAAAAGTAGTCTGCCCTTAGGAACCCCGTAAATTTTGTCAGATTTTGCGTATCTCTCACCGTTTTCGAGATATTGTGGAAAAAGATCAGCTTTCAAAAACAATACAGTGGAAAGTGATGACGTAAGCATGTAATAAACAATTTCAAGGTCAACCTTTGACAAGTTTGAACGTGTATACTCTCTCTCTCTCTCTCTCTCTCTCTCTCTCTCTCATAATTTTTTTTCTTTAAAATGTAAAGAGTCTAATTGGGAACGACAGTTCCTGTCAAACCTCTGAGGTGATCGTACACTTAAAAAATAAATCGTTTAGCAAGCAAATTTTTAACCAAGTATTATTTTGAAATTTGTATTATTAAATTTCTGAATTAAAAAAATTAATTAAAAATTAACAAATAACAAATAATTTTGAACCAGTGTAGAAGGCATTAGGCCATAGTCAGAGGACTTTCAGTTTTAAAAAATAAGGTACATATACACTATTTTTGAATTTCTATTAAAGATCCTCGATAAAAGTAAGTGTCCCCTTAGGAACCTTGTGAATTTCATTAGATTTTGAGTATCTTTAACCGTTTTTAAGGTGTTTTAGAAAAAATTTTCGGAAGGGTGGGAGTAAGTTTTAAAATTGACAATTTTAGTTTTTTAACACATTTTAGAACATGAGTTTACATGTAGTGTAATATCGTTTAGAGAGATTAAGAAATTTACATGACACTTGACAGGTTTGAATGTTTTTTTACAATTTTTGAAAATTTTTGAATTTTTTGATTTTGAAAAATCTTATTGAATAGTTTTCATAAAAGTAGACTGCCCTTAGGAACCCCGTAAATTTCATCAGATTTTACGTATCTCTCACCGTTTTCGAGATATTTTGAAAAATTGTCTTTAAGTTAACAACACTGTATAATTTTCAGATTTAGACAATGGACGCAAAACGTATTAAAACGTTTGTCTCTTCGTTGGAAAAAAATTATGTAGGGGACCCTACTGAAAAATCCTATATAGGATCCTACATAGGATCCTATATACGATCCTATATAGGTATTGTCCTATAGGAATCCATGTGGATTCTCATAGGAATCTATGTGGATTCCTATAGGTCGCCTATAGGACAGGTCCTATATAGGATCCTATGTGGACTCTCCTATAGGAATACATGTAGGATCTCATATAGGATCCTACATAGGCGTCCCAAAAAAATTTTTGTACACCCCCCTACATAGGATCCTACGTAGGTTCCCATATAGGATCCTATATAGGATCTTTTATGGGCACCCAAAAAAAAATTATGTACACAGAATTAATTGTTTTTTTTTAACAACATTATTCAAATATACATTAAGCACCATTATAAGGACGAAAAATATTTACTGCGCAGGCGTAAGTATTGTAGAATACGTAAAAGACGACTGCGCATGAGGAAGGGGTACAAACATTTTTTTTGGGGGTACCCATGTAGGATCTTATATGGGTTCCCATGTAGGATCCTATTTGGGAACCTACGTAGGATCATATGTAGGAGGGTGTACAAAAATTTTTTGGGATGCCTATGCAGGATCCTATATGAGATCCTACACGTATTCCTATAGGAGAGTCCACATAGGATCCTATATAGGACTTGTCCTATAGGCGACCTATAGGAATCCACATAGATTCCTATGAGAATCCACATGGATTCCTATAGGACAATACCTGTATAGGATCCTATGTAGGATCCTATATAGGATTTTTCAGTAGGGGAAAGGGCCCCAAGTTGGACACCCTTTCGATTTATTGCTGTAGAATCCAAACCGATGAAAATATATAAAAATGTTTTATATCGGATGAAAGTACAATAAATAAGGTAACTTATAGCCACAGGGATAAAATTTTATTTTAAACATAAACATTTTTTAAAGCAATTTTTCTAATTGTTAAAATTTTCGGTCTAAAAAAAAGTGGCCCCAAGATGGACACCTTCCTAAAAGTCTCTGAAAATTGTAGTAAATAAAAAATGCACATCGTGTAACAATTCTTAAACTAATTTTTAATCATTTTACGGAATTTATCAAGAAATAACATTTCTAAAAACTTCAATTTAATATAGCTTAACAGTAAAAAGTAATAAAATATTAAAAAATATCGATATATCAAATTCTCTAGCGATAACATCACATTTTATGGTGGTAAATAAGAAATTTTAATTAATTGGCACAAAAAATTATTGAAAAAAGTGTAAAATCGAAAATATGCAAATAAATACATAGAGATTTGAGGCCTGTCCATCTTAGGGTACATGACACCATTTTTTAATCCCTAGTAAAAATATATATATACGAACACTGAATTAGTAAATTCATTTTAGGATATTATTATACGATAAATAAAGAATTTTATAACGTTAAGTACTCATTCTAAATCATAAAATTAAATAACTTTTCCAAGTTAAGAAAAAACTGTTACAAAACTTTTTTGAACACAAAATTACGTGGTATGTGTAAAACAAAAACCAACTGGTTTTTTTTCTTTAATTGTGCATCAAAATCTTCGTCTATACAAACAACAAAAATGACAGAAAGCATATGGCGCTGTCACCTTAAACAAAAATTTTATACGAAATGTCCATCTTGGGGCCCACTCCCCTTTTTAATTTATAATTTATTATTTGTTTTAAAAAAGTCTTAGAAAAACAGTGACATGTAATTCTCAATTGTACTAAGTTTTATTGTAGGTATAATTGTTTTACATTAGGGTAAGTCCGGGGGAGATGGCCATACGGGAGAGATGGCCAATTCAAATATTTTACTGAATTTGTTATTAAATATCAGTTATTATTGGTTATTTTGCTTCATTTGTGTGCGTGAAAGCAAACAACAACAAAAACTTGAAAATTAAAAATGAAAAAGTACTTGAAATCCTGGTGTATTTTTTTGACTAGTGCTCGAAAACATCAATGGGTTGACTTTACTGATTGTTAAAGTGTTCTTTTTTTTAGAATAATGCTTATTTTCGTATTTTTTGGAACTGTACATGAGGCAAGCTTTGTAATAACGTCAGAATTATACATGAAAAATTTTTATTTATTTAAATATTAGGGGAAATCTGGGGGGATGTCATAAGGGATAGATGGCCAATTCAAATATTTTTACAGAAATTGACTCAAAAGGTCACTTATTCTAAACTAAATTTCTTCGTTTTGCATTTAAACATAAAGAAAAGCAAAATTTTGGCGAAAAATAATAAAAAATTAAATATAATACTTCCTTTTTATTTTGTCTATTACTCCAGTACTGAAAAATTTCAACTTGTTTAAATATCTATTTATTGTGGTGATATTCTTTAAGATAAGACTTATTTTTGTGTTTTGTTTATTCTTTCATGTAATAAACTCAAAATAGTAGTAGAGCTATGCCGGTTCTGGCTCACTTATATACCTGAAACCTGCAGGAATCTGTTTTACCGACCGCGAGTAGAAATCTGTTTTACCATGTAGGAATCTGTTTTACCCTAGTTACCGACCAGATGGCGCTGTGTGGGGGATTCCCCGCGCCATTTTGGATTTTTACCCCCACTTTTGCGCGGGAATTTAAATTTTACTCCCACTTTTGAGCGGGAAGTTAAATTTTACCCCCACTTTTAGGTTTTTCAAGCGCGCCATTTTGGATTTTTACCCCCACTTTTGCGCGGTAAGTTTAAAATTACCCCCACTTTTAGGTATTTGAAGCGGGGATTTACCTACTTTTGAGCGGGCTTTCAGTCTGTTGTTGGTGAGAGTTCTACGTTACCGAAAGCCATTTTAGTGAGTTAGCACACCGGCCACTACTGATAGACGGCGCTGCAATCGAATCGCGCCAAGTTTAACTTAAAATGCTAACCCTTTTAATTTGCATACAGTGCTATGTAAAAACTAATTTGCATATCATTAGTATGCAATACCACTTATGTGGCTAATTTGCATAAATTGCGTATTGTTGTTAACTTTTACCGAAGAACTAATTTGCATATCCTTAATACTACCAATCTAATTTGCATAAACAGGGTATTGTTGCTAACTTTTACCAAAGAACTAATTTGCATACCCTTAATACTACCAATCTAATTTGCATAAACTATGTATTGTTGTTAACTTTTACCTAAGAACTAATTTGCATATCCTTAATACCACCAATCTAATTTGCATAAACTCTGTATTGTTGTTATCTTTTACCTAAGAACTAATTTGCATATCATTACTATGCAACCACCCAATTTGTCTAATTTGCATATCACCTACCCCCACCCACCTAATTTGCATACGCTATGTATTGTTTTTAACTCTTTTCTACAACTTACCTACCACCCACCACTATATGTTTCCATTGTATCTACCCTACCCCCCCCCCCCTTACCCACACACTCCACCTACCACCCATAGCCCATCTACAAAACTAATGTATTGGGACTTAAATTTTCAAAACACCACCCACTTTTGCATATATGTTATCAAATTTCAAAAATCATAATAAAAATCGTGAGGGATCAAGGGAAGGTGATATTAACGCTCGGGCCTAAGTGGGCGACTCAAGTGGGTGGTTGGGAGTGGGTGGCGCTAGGACCCAGCTCACGCAACTCAGCGCGGCATGCTGCTGCAGGCTGCGCGCATGCTTCCCAGAGCTATCGAGTGTGGGGGGACTTGTGAGAGTGGGAGAGCCTCTAATGTATAGGCGTTTGCAAGAGATGAAATCTTATTTTGCTTCAGAGTTTTGTAGCAGCAGGTTCTCTCCCAAGAGCAGCTCCGTAAGTATTTCTAGCTTTACAGATTTTGTATATTTTAGCAGTAAAATAACAATTCGTTGTTTATAATAATGTTTTTTAATGTTACAGATACACAGACATAGTTAGTAGATATACTGTGGGGATTCTGGATATACTAGTGTTAGTGTATCTGTGTGAGAGCCAATCAGAAGCGACCTTTAGAGGGTTACAACGGAATGGACCAATCAGGAGTCAGCTTTAGAAAGAATACAACGGAAAGTGATGACGTAAGCATGTATTAGTGTATCCGTGTGAGGTAAGCATACATCAGCGTGTATGTGTGAGGTAAGTACATGTGACTGGATCTGTGTACTCACTCAATTGAGCAAACAGTTTCAAGGTCAACCTTATGACATCATTGAGATGAGGGGTGGGGGATAAAAAAGACATGATAGATATTGCAGCATATTGCGTAATCCTAGTGATGAGGTTATGTATTAGTTGATGCTATTTCTTAGTGGTGGGGATAGATATTGCAACATATTGTGTAATGCAAATGGTGGGGGGGATGTATTGGGGGGGGGGGGTATATGACATAATAAGAAAGGAATGCAGGGTGGGGAAAGGGTATATTTGACCTTTGAATTTAGCTTGGTGGTGAGGATTTCTTGGAAATGGGGTGCTATGATCTCAAATGAAGAACATATGATTTCTTGGAAACGGGGAGCTTTGGTCTTAAAAGAATTGCACTGTATTTTGCAATTTCGATTTAGAGATTTCAATATATAAAATTTGACCTTTGACCTTGAAAGAAAAATCAGCTATTTATTTCACGTGGGAGTACGATTTCTTGGAAATAGGAGGAGTGGTGGGGGAAATTTCGAAGCAGTGGAGGTGGTATTTGATGTGTAATTACATGAAATGCATTTTGAAACGTGTTTCTGAAGTGATAGTCACACCTAAAAATCGTTTAGGAATCAAATTTTTATACACATTTTATTTTGAGGTTATAAAGAAAGCTGTGCGAATTCTGCAGACTATTTTTAAATTTACGAGTAAAGACAATTTCATATTTTTGAATCTGTAAGAAACGTATTACACATGCGCTAGAAGATCTTCAGATTTCAAAAAATTAAGTAAATATATACTATTTTTTTCCTGTTTGATAATATTATGAATGACCTTCCATAAAAGTGAATCTAACTACAAAATTTTGTTAGAATTTGAGTATCTCACCGTTTTTGAGATATTTTTGGAAAAAGACTTTTGTAGGGGTGGGGGTAGTATTAGAGTTGACATTTTCAAATTTTTCAACACATCTTAGAACATGAGTTTATATGTAGTGTAATATATTTTCAAGAAATTTAACGTGTTCTAATGTATTTTACAATTTTTGAAAATTTTGAAAATTTTTGAATTTTTTGATTTTGAAAAATCGTATTGAATAGTTTTCATAAAAGTAAACTGCCCTTAGGAACCCTGTAAATTTCGTTAGATTTTGCGTATCTCTCACCGTTCTCGAGATATTTTCAAAAAAGACTTTTGGAGGGGTGGGGGTAGTATTAGAGTTGACAATTTCAATTTTTTTAACACATCTTAGAACATGAGTTTATATGTAGTGTAATATACTTTCAAGAAATTAAGAAATTTATATGAAATTTGACGTGTTTTAATCGTTTTTACAATTTTTGAAAATTTTGAAAATTTTTGAATTTTTTGATTTTGAAAAATCTTATTGAATAGCTTTCATAAAAGTAGTCTGCCCTTAGGAACCCCGTAAATTTTGTCAGATTTTGCGTATCTCTCACCGTTTTCGAGATATTGTGGAAAAAGATCAGCTTTCAAAAACAATACAGTGGAAAGTGATGACGTAAGCATGTAATAAACAATTTCAAGGTCAACCTTTGACAAGTTTGAACGTGTATACTCTCTCTCTCTCTCTCTCTCTCTCTCTCTCTCTCTCTCTCTCTCTCTCATAATTTTTTTTCTTTAAAATGTAAAGAGTCTAATTGGGAACGACAGTTCCTGTCAAACCTCTGAGGTGATCGTACACTTAAAAAATAAATCGTTTAGCAAGCAAATTTTTAACCAAGTATTATTTTGAAATTTGTATTATTAAATTTCTGAATTAAAAAAATTAATTAAAAATTAACAAATAACAAATAATTTTGAACCAGTGTAGAAGGCATTAGGCCATAGTCAGAGGACTTTCAGTTTTAAAAAATAAGGTACATATACACTATTTTTGAATTTCTATTAAAGATCCTCGATAAAAGTAAGTGTCCCCTTAGGAACCTTGTGAATTTCATTAGATTTTGAGTATCTTTAACCGTTTTTAAGGTGTTTTAGAAAAAATTTTCGGAAGGGTGGGAGTAAGTTTTAAAATTGACAATTTTAGTTTTTTAACACATTTTAGAACATGAGTTTACATGTAGTGTAATATCGTTTAGAGAGATTAAGAAATTTACATGACACTTGACAGGTTTGAATGTTTTTTTACAATTTTTGAAAATTTTTGAATTTTTTGATTTTGAAAAATCTTATTGAATAGTTTTCATAAAAGTAGACTGCCCTTAGGAACCCCGTAAATTTCATCAGATTTTACGTATCTCTCACCGTTTTCGAGATATTTTGAAAAATTGTCTTTAAGTTAACAACACTGTATAATTTTCAGATTTAGACAATGGACGCAAAACGTATTAAAACGTTTGTCTCTTCGTTGGAAAAAGCCTATAGGTTAATAAAAGGGATGCCAAGCAATGAAGAATGCAGAAAGGGTTTAAAATTGGGAAATAGCAGTATTCATTTGGTGAAGAATTATTTGAAAAACAATCAACAAAGTTTAACGCTAAAGGAAAAAAGAAGTGTTGCTGTGTCTTTGGCATTACTTAAAGCATTCCAGGCGAAAATCAAACAACATTTTGAAAAAAGCGGTGGACGTTTAACGACTCTGCAGGAGGAAGTGAGGGGGGTTAGGTGGCAGAATGTAGAGACTGCTTTTGAAACTCGTATAAGTACTGGTTCGGTAGTCAATCTCTCTCATAAAGATTTGAAACATTTTTTGAATGATGGAAGGGTAGTAACTGTAGCAAAAATTGAAAATACTTTAAAACAGCATCCAAATTTAAAAGTTAATGTTAATTTTTATGGTAAATTTCAAACTTTAAAAGAGGGTGAAATAATTGAAGAAGTGAAACATGTAAATACTGAAAACACAATTATTTCTCTTTCTACAGACTTAAATGAATGGTTTAATGATGAGGTAAGGGATAATGTATTGGTAGGGGTGGAAGAATTTCAAGAAAAAGACTCTGGTTGGAGTTTAAATGAAATTATTAATTTAGTTGTTAATATAAATAGATATGATGCTTTTCAAGTTGGTTTGTCTACCTTTATTAAATTACCAAAATATATTCAAGATAAAAAAGCTGTAATTAACATTAAAAATAATGATCCATATTGCTTTTTGTGGTCAGTCACAGCAGCATTATATCCAGTAAATGACAATGTAACAATAACAGATTCTTATAAACATTATAGTAAAGTATTAAAATATAATGATATTGAGTTTCCAATAAGCTTTCAAGATATTGCAAAATTTGAAAAACTTAATAAGTTAAAAATAAACGTTTACACTTTAGATAATTCAGAAAAAAAGAAGAATCCTGATATTATTCCAATTTATTTAAGTAAAAATACGTCTGAGAAACCAACGATTCACTTATTAATGATTGAAAATACTGACTGTGATGATGACATTACAGTTAGAAAACCAATTTATCATTTTGCACTTATTAAAAGTTTATCACGATTACTGAGTTCGCAAGTTTCTAGGAATAAAAATCGAATTCTAATATGTGACAGGTGTTTATGTCATCTTACTACAGAAAATTCTTACCAAAGACATAGGTCAGCGTGTGAAAAGATTAACAAATGTAGAATGATTTTACCCGATGATGAAAAAAATATTTTACAATTTAAAAATTATCGTTTTAAAGATAAGGTACCTTTTGTTGTGTACGCGGATATTGAGTGTCTACTGGAACGTGTTAGTGAGACAGATGGTAATACATGTAATTATCAAAAGCATATCCCAACAAGTGTAGCTTATAATGTACAATGTAGTTTTGATAAGTCAAAATGTAAAACAAATCTTTATCGCGGAGCAGATTGCATTTCATGGTTTATGAATGAATTGAAATGTTTAGCACAAACTGTTAATCAAGAATATTTTACAAATATTGTACCTATGGAAACTCTGACTGATAACCAAAAACGGGAATTCACAGAAGCAAAAGTTTGTCATATTTGTGAGAAACCATTTGTAAAAGACGATATTAAACACCACGATCATTGTCATTTTACAGGTAAATATCGTGGAGCTGCTCATCAAAGTTGCAATGTAAATTTCAAATATTCACACATCATTCCTGTAGTTTTTCACAATCTTTCTGGTTATGATTCTCATTTTTTCATAAGAGCTCTAGCCACAAGCTTTGAGGGAAACGTCAGTTTATTGCCTGTGAATAAAGAAAAATATATTTCTTTCACAAAAGAAGTTGACAGTACTAAAGTAAAATTCCGTTTTATCGACTCTTTTCGGTTTATGCCAAGTAGTCTAGAGAAATTAGCTTCCTATTTGACAGATGATAAGAAAGCAATCACCAAAAATCATTGTCAAAATAACGAAGAATTTCAATTGTTAACGAGAAAAGGTGTTTTTCCGTATGAATATATTGACTCCTGGGAAAATTAGACGAAGAATGTCTTCCACTAAAGGAGTCATTTTACTCAAAATTAAATAACGAAACAATTTCCGATAGTAGATATACAGTGGGGTATCTGGACCAACTAGTGTGTGTCCGTGTGAGCTATGTATGTGTGTGTCTGTGTGAGAGCCAATCAGAAGCGACCTTTACAACGAAATGGACCAATCAGGAGCCAGGATTTTGATGACGTCATAGTGTATGCCTCGTTTTAAACTAGGTATGTAACGCGATGCCTAATTAGAGCCCCATCAGGTAGGTGAGGTAAGGAATTTAACCTTGAAAGGGGGGGGGGCAATTGCACAATTCTGCGAAATTTGAATCACCGATTTTGCATACGCGTGTTTGACCTTCCAGAACCCTCTAAGCACGTGCATGTGACCTTGGTGGGGGACATTTACACGTGTAATTTGCATATTTGGAGGGTGGGGGGTGGGGGGGGGTAACCTTCAGAAAGGAAGTGGGGGTAAGGAATTTAACCTTGAAAGAAGGAGGTTTGTCTCGGAGTAAAGTACATAACCTAGAATAAGGGTGGGGAGTACATAAGAATACATCGCACATTTCTGTGAAATTTAATTTACATACGTGTGTATGTGTGCCTGTGTGACCCCACAGAAGCTTCTAGAACATTCAAGGGGGCTCATTTACCCTTGAAAAAAGGGGGTATTACATGAAAAATATATTGCGTAATTCTGCGAAATTTGAATCACCGATTTTACATACGCGTGTGTGACCTTCCAGAACCCTGTAAACAAGTTTTAATTTTAGGTGGTGGGGGTTACTTTTTTTGCACGTGTGACCCCTGCAGAACCCTCCAGAAGCTTCTAGAACATTCGATTTCAGTGGAGATGGTGGGGGTATTTTTTATTTATTTGATGCGTAATTTAACCTTTGAGAAACTTCTAGTACTTTTTTATGGGGGGTCAGAGAGGTGGGGGGATTATTTCAATCGCACTTTGTTCTATTCTGCGTACAATTTTTTTGGTAACCTTCGAGAACTTTCGTGAACAAATTGGAGGGGAGGGGGGGGGGGTAATATTAGAGTTGACATTTTAAAATTTTTTAATACATCTTAGAACATGAGTTTATATGCAGTGTAATATACTTTCAAAAAAATTAAGAAATTTGCATGACATTTGACGTATTTTAATGGTTTTTACAATTTTTGAAAAATGTTTAAAATTTTGAATTTTTTGATTTTGAAAAATCTTATTGAATAGCTTTCATAAAAGTAGACTGCCCTTAGGAACCCTGTAAATTTTGTCAGATTTTGCGTATCTCTCACCGTTCTCGAGATATTTTACAAAAAGACTTTTGGAGGGGTGGGGGTAGCATTAGAGTTGATATTTTCAAATTTTTTAACACATCTTAGAACATGAGTTCATATGTAGTGTAATATACTTTCAAGAAAGTAAGAAATTTGCATGATATTTGACGTGTTTTAATAGTTTTTACAATTTTTGAAAATTTTTGAATTTTTTGATTTTGAAAAATCCTATTGAATAGCTTTCATAAAAGTCGACTGTCCTTAGGAACCCTGTAAATTTTGTCAGATTTTGCGTATCTCTCACCGTTCTCGAGATATTTTGAAAAAAGACGTTTGGAGGGGTAGGGGTAGTATTAGAGTTGATATTTTAAAATTTTTTAACACATCTTAGAACATGAGTTTATATGTAGTGTAATATACTTTCAAGAAATTAAGAAATTTTCATGAGATTTGACGTATTTTAATGTTTTTTACAATTTTTGAAAATTTTTGAATTTTTTGATTTTGAAAAATCTTATTGAAAAGCTTTCATAAAAGTAGACTGCCCTTAGGAACCACGTAAATTTCGTTAAATTTTGCGTATCTCTCACCGTTCTCGAGATATTTTGAAAAAAGACTTTTGGAGGGGTGGGGGTAGCATTAGAGTTGATATTTTCAAATTTTTTAACACATCTTAGAACATGAGTTCATATGTAGTGTAATATACTTTCAAGAAAGTAAGAAATTTGCATGACATTTGACGTGTTTTAATGGTTTTTACAATTTTTGAAAATTTTTGAATTTTTTGATTTTGAAAAATCTTATTGAATAACTTTCATAAAAGTAGACTGCCCTTAGGAACCCAGTAAATTTAGTCAGATTTTGCGTATCTCTCACCGTTTTCGAGATATTTTGGGAAAAGACTTTACAAAGGTGAGGCTCATTTAACCTTCAAATTTACGTGAAAAATATATTGCACAATTGTGCAAAATTTGAATCATTGGTAAATTTAACATATGTGTACGTGTCTGTGTGACCCCTCTAAACCCTTTATAGTGTTGGGGATAGATATTGAGCAAAGCAAGTGTTAAGACCATTTTTGCATTGGTGGGAGTATATGACGTTATCAAGGGTAATAAGACAGATATTGCAGCATATTGCACAATCCAAGTGATGGGAAAATGTGTATTGGTGGGAGTATTCTTTAATGGTGGGTGGTATTTCTTAGTGGTAAGGGGTTGCTGTTGTGGGGGTGATAAGACACATCAGAGATCTTCTTTACCGATAGTTTAGTCTACACATGAACCAAAGTGATAAAAGAGTGGGGTTTATCTCAGACTCAAATTACATGTGAAATTGTCAACCTTGTGACGTCACCAAGATATTGCAGCATATTGCACAATCCAAATGGTGGGTAGTTTGTCTCAGTTGGTGGTGGTTGCAGAGGAGGGGGGTATTTTATGTGTGATTTAGTAAAACTCGTATTGAAACGTGAAATTTAATGCAGTAGTGAGGGAAAATTGACATTGAACAAGGTTATTTGAAAAAGTAGACAAGGTAATAGTGAAAGATATTGAATCATATTACACAATCAGGAGGATTGAATTAGGGGTAAAGGGTGGTGTTTGCGATATTTGTTACTCAGAAGATAGTTTTAAAGAAAATTTTGTACCAGTACTTAAAAAGTCGTTTGAAGAGGAACATTCTCATAATTGATAAAAGGTTTAATATAAATAGTTATAAAAATAAAAAATTTAGTGCTAAGGATATTACGAGTAATATTGTAAGGTAAGTGATGAAAGAAGTACATTTTATTTTTAAAGAGTGGTTTAATCATAATTAAATTTATTTGTAAAAAATATAAATTTAGTTTAATGTATGTAAAAATGGTTAAAAAAAGATCTAAATCTCTCAGTTGGCACTGAGAAATTTTTGTACCAGTCCAAAAATGCATTGAATCAAGTACAAATTATGCTTAATAACCGTTCCTTCGATAAAATATTATAAATTCAAGAATTTGAGGTTATGTTAAACTCAAGAATTTGAGGTTATGTTAATCTGTTATGCGCATGTCCGATGGAGACTAGAGTTTATGTCAAATATCCTTTTCCTTTTCAATTGAAATATTCTTACAACAAGCATAAGTTACAAGATATATTGGTAAGTTTTGGAAACTATTTTGTTAATAATAATAGGAAAATTAATAATAATAATAATAATTCCAATTTTTATATATAAATGTAAATTATAATAAGAGTAATAACAACTTTAAAAATAATTTTTTAAGAAATGATGTTTATAATAATTTTTTTATTAATATTTAATTTGATTAATAAACTGTTTTGTATATTTCAGAATTTGGAGAATTATCATAAAATACCACTAGTATTCTATGTTCCAATTTTATGGGTAGATTGCAACACAGATGAAAAGTTGAGCAAGTTTTTAGTAGTAGCTGCTGCATGTATAAAACATAATTTTTTTGGAAAAAAGAGTCATCAACCAGTTGTTTTAAGACATCACAATATTTTTGTAGAAGTTATACAGATAGAAGTTGGAGATTTTTATTGTAGAATAAGAACAGATTTGAAAGATTTTTTATAATACAGTTTGTAGCAATGAGATTGACGGATACAATGAACAAGATAACGTAGATGAAACAATAGTAGAAATTGTAGTGAATGAGGAAAGAGAAGAGGAAGAGTTTGTTTTGAACATTGAGGAAGAAAAAAAATTTTCAATGGAATTAATAGTAGGAATTGAAAACTATGAAGAGCAAGATGTATTAAAAGAGAGTAAGAATGAACAAATTGTAAATTATGAGAGTGACGAAGATTTGATAGAGGTACAGGAGCGTGAGAGACAACAAGATATAAAAAAGAAGATTAAGTCTTTAGCTCCATGGCTGAGTTTTGGATTGTGTGAGGTGGAGCAATGCATAAAGAATGGAGAGGTACAAATTATCAGTAAAGGAGCGATATTTTTTATCTTATAAAACACCTACCTTTCTCTTAAAAAACCCTACCTTTTTCTTTTTACATGAATAAATATAAATGAGTTTTTAAATATGTGAACTGTTAGATGTGGATTAGTTCATTTTATATAAGGTGCAGTTTATGTATTTAAATATTTGAGATTAAATAGTGAAACAAACTAAAAAGTAAGAAAAATTATTAATTCTTATTTCTGATTTTACACAAATTGTTATTACTTTTTTAATTCTTTATTCGTTTAGTGGAAGATTATATTATTGGAGAAAGGCTTTCAGCCCTTCTTAGTTTACCAACACCACCAAGAGAAATACAATTAGAACATGGATGGAATAGAGATGATGCCAGCGAAAACATTGTACTGACAGTAAGTTTAAATGTTTGTTTAATGTAAAAATATTTTTTGTTTCATAAGTTTATTGTAAGTAATTGAAAACCGTTAAAAATAAGCAAAAATATAAAGAAAATAATTAGAAAATGACAAAAATACTTGAATGATGACAAGAGTAATTAAAATTTGAAGAAAATAAGCAAAAATAATTGAATATCGCTGAAAATAAGCAAAAATAGTTTAAAGTAATTGTAAGTAGTTGAAAAATAGTCAAAAGTAATTGAAATCAGTTAAAAATAATAAATAGTAATTGAAAACAATTAAAATGAATTGAATATCATTGAGAATAAGCAAAAATATTTGAACATAATTGAAAAATAATTGAAAATAGATGAAAATAAGTAAAAATTATTAAAAGAAATTGAAAAACGTTAAAAATATGCAAAAATATGTAGAAAATAATTATAAAATGACAAAAATACTTGAACGATGACAAAAGTAATTAAAATTTCAATAAAATAAACAAAAATAATTGAATATCGCTGAAAATAAGCAAAAATAGTTTAAAGTAATTGTAAGTAGTTGAAAAATAGTCAAAAGTAATTGAAATCAGTTAAAAATAATAAATAGTAATTGAAAACAATTAAAATTAGTTGAATATCATTGAAAAAAAGCAAAAATATTTGAATATGATTGAAAAATAATTGAAAATAGATTAAAATAAGTAAAAATTATTAAAAGTAAATAAAAACCTTTAAAAATAAGCAAAAATATGAAAGAAATAATTAGAAAATGACAAAAATGCTTAAATAATGACAAGAGTAATTAAAATTTCAAGAAAATAAGCAA